>APFE030833848.1:241023-257799 GCA_000404065.3 Pinus taeda
TATATATATATATATATATTGTTTTTAATATAAAACTAATGACAAATTGTTAAAAGATATCTAGACCTACTATATTTATTTATTGCTAATTTAAAGAGATGATTAGATAAAAGTAATAAAATGTAATAAAGATAAGAATATAAATATCAATGTAAATAAAATAAATAAAATTAGAACCAAGACTAAATAATAACTAACTACATAATAATAATGAACTTATGAATGCATTAAATAATTAATTAACCAAGCTGGTGAAGGTCCCCTATCAATGCAAAAATCATATAACTAAATAAAATCAAATTAGAATAATAACTGAAATTTTATATATATGTATATACGCATATATCTAAACTTAAGTAGAATGATAATATTAATAATACTCATAAACACATAAAGGGGAATAAACAAATGACAGCTATATATATCTATATATAAATTTATATAATAGAGGAGAATATACTGTACGAACACTACGGAAACGAATCAACCAGGAAGAGCTCCAAAGAAACATAGGAGGTGAAGGACAAGAGAAAATCTAAAGGAAACCCTAGCTCAAGGCGAAAGAGGAAGAATTAGACGGAATCAGGGGGAACGAAGCAAGAACAACAGAATAACAAAGGGTCGGGGGGGGGGGGGAAGAAACACTAAGAAGATAGGGCGGGGATCCAACACCTACTTACCTTCCAGCCATCATCTCTGTTGAGATTGATAGGCCTCTTCTCAATTTCTATAGCTTCCCTTAACTTACGATGATGGAACTGAGCCACCTTGGCAATAACCTTGGCCTCCTCTATACAAACATGATGCCTGGTCTTGTCCACATGCTCCGCTAGGGCTGAAGACTTTGTTCTCCCATGTCTCAGGTCAGCAGCATGTTCGCAGATTCTTTGCTGGATGGATCGCCCTGTTTCTCCTATATAGGGCGTCCCACATGAGAAAGGAATCAAATAAACCCCCTTCATGTCCATAGGGTTAACAGGATCTTTCACAGACCGAAGGGAATTACGAATGGTTTTGAGGGGCCTGAAGGTTGAGGGAATATCAAACCTTCTGAGGATCCGAGCAATCTTGTCTGTGGTCCCCTAGATATAGTGAAGATGGAAACCCAGATGGCGTTCCTTAGGCTCTTTCTTCTTAAATGCATTTCTGGAGGCTTTAAGGAAAGCTTTCCGACCTAGGTGCCTACTATATCTGTTTTCCACAAGGACATCAAGGAGGTGGGATCTCTCTCTATCCAGGCTCTCATTGCCTGAAATCCTAAGGGCACGAGTAGCTAGGGTGTTAAGAACCCCTATCTTCTGAGACAGGAAATGGTGGGAATCGGCGTGAAGATACTGCTCCATGTGCGTTTTCTTATGAAACACAGAGTGGGAGAGAGAGCCTTCCTCCTTCCTAGAAATAAGAATATCCAGGAAAGGGAGGCTACCATTGACCTCTTTTTCCATGGTGAACTTAATAGCTGAGGACTAGCCATTGAGGTGATTGAAGAAGAGATCTAGCTCTTCATGGCCATGGGACCAGATGACATTCATGTCATCTACATACCTTTTCCAAAGCTTCGGAGGGAGACGAGCCGAGGCTAGAGCTTGGCCTCAAAATCTTCCATAAACAGATTTGCCACAATCGGCGAGAGGGGGGAACCCATGGCAACACCACAGGTCTGCTCAAAGAACTCACCCTCAAAACAGAAGAACGTGGAAGTGAGACATACCTCAACCAGATGGGCTGTATCTAGATCTGTTAGGCGATAGATCACTTCCAAGGCCTCTTTTATAGGGATGCAAGTGTACAATGAGACAACATCAAAGCTGACCAGAATGTCTTCCGGCTCAAGCTTAATATCCTTGAGATCCATGATGAGTTTGATATGTCTTCTTTGCGTAGCAGGTGAATTGAAAACTTACTGAGACATATACTGAGAAATAGTTAACACATTGAATTATCAACACAATAGCAGAAAGATACAATTTTCTACATCTAGTAGGTGTCCCCCTTCTTCACTTGTACAAAATGGATAATTAGTTACTAAAAAAAGGACTAAAATTTGCATATAAATGACTATTTTTCAGTCGGTGACCAGTAGTAGTTAATTTACAGTATCTTATGACGCGGCCAACTTTTAGTCGTTTTTAGCTTAGTCATTAATTGATTGTCTCAATTTTATCATCTAGCAGTATAATTAGTCATTAATTTAGTTATTGATTTATTCATTAATTGCCACAATTAATGACCAAATATACAACAAAATATATTACTATATGATCATCTGAGAAAACCAATTAATGACTAAAGAAATATGACCAAAATGTTGGTCATGTTATAAGATACTGTAAATTAGCTACTAATAGTCGTATATATGAAAATTTTAGTCATCATTTGAAACCAATTAATGACCAAATAAATATGACTAAATTTTTGTCGTGTTATAAGATACTGTAGATTAACTACTAATAGTCGTATATATGCAAAATTTAGTTATCATTTGTCATGAAAATTAATCATTTGCAGTAGTCATTTATATTTTTTTGGTAGTTTCATATTCATTATACCAACAACTAATTTAGTATTTTATATTCATTTCATTTATTTCCATTAATAATCATTATAAATGACTAATTTAGTCGTATATTCTTTTATTTTTGTTCATCATTAATCAATATAAACTACTAATTTAGTAGTTTCAGATTGATTTTATGTATTCATTATTAATCAACATAGATGAATTAGTATGATTTTGCAACTAAATTAAAAAAACATCATACAATGTGAATTGGTTCATCTAATATGAAAATTCAAAGTTACATATGTTAGTTAAAATACTAAACGTATCAAGTGCAAATATAAATAATTTCAACCACAGAAATTTTATTATAAGAAATGTCGAGTATTACAATATGAGTTTCCAACTTAACATTGGTTGGACTACAATTTACACATGAAATGTTGTTTCATCACTATAAAACATTATCATTGTGTTGTCAAGTCATTGCAGGTGACTTCACCAACTATGAAGACTTGAACATAAATATCTATGTGTGTTTCTTATGCGGTATATTGGCTTTAAGGGTAGCACTAGACCGATTCTCTTCTCTCTCTTTTTGCATTTGTCGCTCCAGTGTTAGTGTTATTCTGTTTTTTCAAAGCCTGCTGCTTACCGTCAATATTGAGTTCCTTTTCTAAAAACAAAAGAACCTAGAATGCAAAGTGTAAGACATGAAAGATGATGAACACTAGAATATAAATGAAAGTAGACTATAAACGATTTATATTACATATACCTTAACATCAACAATGTTAAAGCCACTACCCGGATGCGGGTGACACGTTGCAAGGGGCTGACCATGTGATTGACACGAGAAGCCTTCGGCGTGAAGGCACCCTGTCCGGAGATCAATGAATTCCATTAACTGCGCATTGAAGGGCATTCAATGCCATTTCCTCTGCTCGAGTTATCAAGGAATGGAGATAGCGGCAAACAGAATGTTGGGGTATGATGAGCTCAGTTTGTCAGGCTTTCCTGTTCAGGCCAGAATTTTCGACTCTATTCTGCAAGAGAAAGATGTTCTGCGGGCAAAGGAGAAGAGAGTAAGTGAGAGTAAGCAAAGAGGCCAACTCACATACTGGTCCAGAAAGCCGAACTGGTTCAGAGGTGGCAATTGTTTTAAGATTTGGCCCCCATCGTTACATTTCTTCACGGCGAAGCTTGCTCAGAAAACCCAGTTGCAACTTTACAGCTTCAGGATGCCTCTCAGAGGTCATGCCTCGCCTAGTAGGGGTATAAATTCGGGTAAGAAGGCAGAATCTGGGGGCAGAGGAGCGTATAAACCGCAGAGGATTTCACCTTTGGCTTGTGTCTCGCCTAGTTCTCCGGGCTCTGATGAATCCGACTCGGATATCATCAACTCGGTGCAGACGATAAAATTCAATTACATTCGTCGCAACAACAAGCCAATTATTTCTGCAATAATTACAGTGGTTTTTTCGGAGGAAAATGACGAAGTAGGCAAGGGAAAAGGAATCTCTGAGGAGCAGGGGTCTAGCTCCGCCAATTCCTCTCAGAGCGGCAGCCAGGAGGAAAGCTCCTACCCACCCTCCTCTCAGAGCAAGCTCGAAGAGGAAAGCTCTGGCTTTCAGTCCAAGGAGCAGACTGAGGCTCTTCGAGAGATTTGCAGCCTTATGGACATGGATATAACCAGTTCGGTAGCTAAGAAGATACCTGAGGAGGACAAGAAGCCTGAACGCTTCTTCGGTGGTCGTCTGTATCCCATTCTCCCTCCAGGTTTTCTGAGATTGGAGGACATTCCGGTAGGCATGGAAATCGAGTTTGTGCCGGACCCAGAACGCGAGGAAGTGGAATGGAAGGCCGAGCAGGAAAATGCAGTGCAGAAGGATAATACGAACCAGGCGGAGGCAGAAGAAAGGAAGGAGTAAGGTAATCTTCCAGCGCTTTTTGGTTTTTGGTTTTGTCACAAGGAACACCCGAGCTCAGTCTGTCCCTGCTCTTTTGATTGCGTGTGGCAACTATGTCCACCCGGGAAGTGTCCAGCATACCACCATCGCTCAGATTCGGGCGCCGACGCCACCTGTGTTCAGTCCGAATAGTTTGACATGTTCAATTTCCAGCCTCCCTCTCTTAACAGGCATCTTGTCTCTGTCTAGTCACTTTTTGTTTATGTTTATGCTAATTCAGGGCTATAATGTTTAATTTTGTAAATTGGAATTGTAATGATGGAAACAGGCACTGTATCAAAGCCTGTAATCTAAGTTTTTGGTTTGGTAAACTTGTTAGAGAGCTGTTCACATGCTCTCAGAGGTTTCGACCTCTTGTATATATCCTTTTCATTTTCTTAATATAAATAGCTTAGCATTTGCCCAGAAAAAAAAAACAATGTTAAAGCCACTATTCCCTATAAGAGCAAGAAACTCGAACAAGTTTTCTTCATTTGAGCGATAGTGACCACTATGTGGCCAGATGACTTGTATAAATAAATTAAAGACACCATAGAAAATAACACCTTAACTGTAACTTAGTATTCAACCTTCAGGGAAAGCTTAGGCACAATCATGCCAACTAAGTTACATGCTAAAATTCTCAAGATGTAAATAACTTGTTGAAACAAATAATCTGAGGTGTGATGTCTAATCCTTGTCATTTTATTTGCAACAACAATTTGTTGTCTAATTCATGAACTTGGTCAAATATATAAACAACATGTTTTCAAATAACAACATGAAAGTAAACTTTTCTAATAATCATGAAAACCTTTTAATACAAAACAGTTAAAAGGATTTCAATCAATATCGTGTAATATTAATTTCATCTTCAAGCTTTGGTTGTTGCTTAAATAGAAATAATACCAAGTACTTTCAATTTAATAGTTAAAATACAAAGAAAATTTGAAATAAACGTTCAAAATACAATCAAACAATAAAGAGAGGATATCATGGAATGGACATTGCAATTATAAAAAAAAATAACTTGTCCATCGATATCTTATCATGCATCCCTAAAACATTTGCTTGCCCAAAATAACCATGAGGTGAAAGAATCACAATATTAAAAACCATAGGAATACTTACTAGAAACATTTCCAAAGTTTATGGTTGAAGTGCCTGAAGGATCTCCAACAAAAAATGAATCATATCCCAGACATGATCTCTATATTGTCTGCCCATCCTTTTTCCAATCATATTTCATGTAACATGCCCACAACAGATTCAAGTAACAATCAAATGAAGGAATAGACATTTGTTTTTAGCTTTTATATGTATAAACTTTAAATATAATTTGTTTTGGTAACATATTGATTCGTATTTAAAGCCTTCCTATCATGAGAATGTATCAATCAAGGAGAACAACAGAAAAATTGACCTCAATGAGGTCCTCTAACAATTTCTACAATACCAATATTTGTTTTGTTGTGATATCTTGGATAGAAAAAAGAAATATTTGCAAACGAAAAAGCCATATATTACTTATGTTCAAACTATGTATATGGTGTATTCTTAGGTAACTTTTTAAGTTTTCCCTCTACCTTTACCAAAGCGGATTGTAGCTTGGTTAAAATTTTTATCCTTACATTCAACATCAATTTCTGCAAGATAAATGTCACACATTATTCTTTCCCATTTCTCAACATGCTAGATATGATAAATTGAAAGTCACATAAAATCAAGAGAAAACCATTTTCTAACCAAAACAAATAAACAAACAATGCCTCTAATAAAACTTCACACCTCAAAAATTACTCTTCCACGTGCTCAGACTAAAGGTGATATTCTTTTAATCATCTTTAGGTCATATTTAATGGGATATTTGTATTTTTACCATGATTTCAATTTTGTGCTAAAAGAAACATATAAATCCAGGTTATTATCAGTGAACTTCAAGTATAATTCAAAAAAAATATATCATTATAAGGTATGGAGAGAGAAACATCTTCATAACTAGGATTCTCTATTTTAGTTTGGCTTGAGTTGAGTTGGTATTTGAATATATAGTTTTCTCTAAAGAAATGAAATAGAAAGATGAGAATCAAAATAACCTTGTGAATTTTTAATTAATTCATACTATATATCTCTAAAGCAATGAGGGCATCCTTCTCTGCTATTTGATAGAGATTTATTGACATAGAATAATAATGAATTAACTATCAAACACAACGATGGAATATATTAACCAAGGAAAGAAAAATGACATGGCTTTGGTATTTGTGTGCTCGAAGGATATCCAACAATGGTTGTGTTCTTTCTTTATCATGAAATAGTATTGAAGACAAATGTTGGTTCAGAAATTGAACTCCGTTACCAATAGGATATGGTCATGTTGGGTAAGGAAAGGATGAATTGAAGGGCTCAAGGTCTATCTCCAATACATAGTTATCCTTGTCACTACAAAATACAAAGTTGTCATCATTTGCTTATCCAAGTAAAAATAAAAGTGAGTTTGTATTTGTGCACTTGTGATAGTATATAAAAAGAGAGCACTAGTGGAAACCAAAGTGTGTTGTCCCATCATTCAACCTAACAGAAACTTATATATTCAGCTGTTGACTACAATGGAAATCAAATGTAAAACCCACTCAACTTGATCTTTACATGACATAGTCGTAATGAACTAGTACAATAGAAGCATGCTAACTCATAAACAAGAGATGATAAAAAAGAATAATGGAATAGTATTTCGTGCCGCATAATTGGCATGAATAAAATTTCCACAGAATTCATCCAAAAAATGAGAATAACTTATGGCAAAAGAACATATCATTAGTGTGTTGTACCCTCTTTAATACATGTAGCCTAGGGAAGTAGAGGAGGCCAAATGTAGCAGGATTCCAATTGTGTGGGATATAAAAATAGAAATGTGGAAAAACACACTTACCAATTCACAAAACCTCAGTCTAAATAATAGAACATATTGAGGATAGTAATGATGAAAATAGATCATGTATTAAGATCAAGCCCCTTATTGGTCATCAATTAGTAAGGCAACTGGTAATTTTTACTCGTAAAAAAATATATCATAATTAGTGTAATGACTGTGTGGAATTTTTTGTGAATTTTTTTACATTTATATTATGGCATCCTTTCAGGAGAGAGGGATTAAATTTCTCTAGGTTTGGTCAGATTGGTTTCTCCTTTTATATACTTATGTGAATGGATGGAGAGCTACCTTTCCTTGGTATGGAAATTCAAGTGTCCCTCCCCTTTCATTCAATATGTGGAGATGCCCCACCATTGAAGGACCTAGATAGTTCTGAATCCAATCTTACGAACATAACAAATGGATCTAGTCCAAATCAAGATGTTGCTATGGTGATTGGAGAGGGAGAAACAACTCGAGAATTGTTTAGTATTCCTCTTGTGGAGATTGAAAGATAGTGCAGGAAAAATGGTTTATCTATTTCTAGTGGTAGGGAGGTAATGTTTTCTAATTTCTTAGCTTAGAAGAAGAGGAGAAGCATAAGAACCAAGATCAAGACGAGGATTTCCGGTATGGGTATAACTTTGCAGTTAAAGGGAATCATGCAAGAGAAATACATGCTTATATACAATTGGGAGGGGGAAGGTGGAGCACAGATAAAGAAAGAAAATCCATGCTTTATGATGATAAGGACTATATATCATTATCATCATCTAGGAAAAATGTTGAGAAAGAATCATATTTAAAATCACGGGTTGAGGAACGTGAATCAGTGGATGCCTCTTGCACTGGAACTTTACCAAAAAATGTTGGTGTCATGATGGTAGTGTCACATGATGTGCCCCCAAAAGTTCAAAATATTCTAGGCAATGTCAAGGAAAATTTATTTCTCTACTCATTAACTCATATTTCGCCCCATCCATGTTTTGATAGACCAATTATCAATATCATAGAATGATCTTTTCTTTAATGAAGGAGTCTAAGGGCTAACAATTTAAGGGTAAAATCAATTTTTTTCTAGAAATGGATAGTCTTCTCTGACTTGCAAGGACTTGGGTGTCAAACTTACTTCCGAGCAAATGTTATTCACATGTCAAAATTTTGAGTATTACTTGGGGTTAAGTTTGAATGAGAGGATTTTGCTTAATACTGTTTAGTAAAGGAAAAGAACCAAACTCAGAGTCCATTTGAATTATGATTCATGAAGCATAGTAACAGAGTTGGTGAGCTTAATAGGGCTCATCCTTGTTGTGATGTGTTACATTCGAATGACATGAATGCATGAATTTCAAAAGGCTGAGATATGATATAAATCTTGGGAAATTTTGACCAAATAAATAACCCAAACCTGACACTTGAGATATGATATAAATATTGGGAAATTTTTACCAAATACTTAACCCAAACCTTAAACCTAGTAGTGTGAAATCGATTGTTTGAAGTGTGGTTACTGAAGACAAATTTCTTAAATACTTTTAAAAAATAACATAAAAATAATTTATAAAATCATGGAATTTCGTTGTTAATCAAATGTCAAACCAGATAACAATTAAATCGATAACCCACAATGACAATCCAAAATAGACAAGGCATATTGGAAAAATGTTCAAAACTCTTTGGGAACATCCTAATCCTACATGTTGCTCATATAAAGCAACCAAAGATGTTACCTTGCTTGGGAAACATGGAATGTTAATGATATAAATGAAAAAAGGATAAATAATTAAAACTGACTATTAGAACCAACACAAACAACGGATGATAAACAAAATGAAAATGGGGCAAAATGTCGCATACCCACTCCATGAGACTACCATCCACTTCCATAATCAATGTTTCCTAAGACTAATCAGGTCATTCCACTGGTGTTCACATCCTCGTATCCACAGTAGAATTCATCCTCATATCCACATACAACCTGCATTAGTCATATCCTTCCGTAAAAAAAAAAAGGAAAAGGAAATGAAGCCCGAAAGCCTTTTTACTGGTCAACGGTTTAAAGATTTTGAAGCGTGTATTTAAAAAGAAGATTCTCATACCAATATCCTTTCTTGCTTTGAAACTCTATTCAAATACATCACTTCCTCCAAAAACTTTACATATTGTGGACCATCATAATTCAAGTCATCAATTAAACGAAGTTATATCATCTCTAGAGTAGCGGTGCTATGAAGAAAGCAACCTAATAAACTGATTTCCCTATCATGAAATTCAGTTATGTCTAGATAAACCTGTATATACAGAGATGAGAGAGTGGGGATCTGAGATGTCGAGATATGGGATATTTTGAAAGTTCTTGCATTTCATTTCAGAACCAGAATAAACCAACTTTGCACTCATTTACGAGGTAAAAGACATAAATTTTCATTATGAACATCATGGAAAAAAACCATGGAAGAATTTTATGGTCTTTTCACATATTATAGCAGGTTAACTTTTTTAACTTAGGTAGTGTAGATTTTCATTAAGGAATAGATATGAAACAAAGTCATTACCTAGTTTTGTTTCATATCTATTGGATATACTGAATCTGTAAATAGGACATAATAATGAACCAAAACATAATAGTCAACCTAAGCTACATCAATATATGCTTTGTATAAAAAAAAATTATGCTATACTTGACAAGTAAGTAGAAAATGCAAACATTCTTAAATATTGAAACATGTTGTTCATTGCACATGTAAAAGAAAAGTAGAAATTCTATTTTTACCAAGATAAAGTTGTCACCCATTAACAAACTTTGGAGATTAGGAAGCCCCTCAAACAACAAATTTAGAAGACACATATTTCTTTAAGCAAAGGCACAACACATATGACCATCTCCTTTAATGATTTAAAGCTCCCCATCATCTCAATCAATTTGTCCACAAAGAAATTGTATGCATTATTGGGATATGAGTCCATTTCTAGTATAGTCAAATTACTTCCACGTTGCATATTGAGTCTCAAGATAGAGCATAAAAGCTCTTTAAATAGTATCCCATTCACTCTGAAATATTTTATTATGTATGCCCCTGCATACACATACAAGACAACCTGCATTTACATTGGTTTATATTTTATCCACATACAACCTGCATTTACATTGGATTCATTGTAAAGCATTGAAAATAATAATAAAATCCAGACTTACATGGTTCTAGTTTGAAGAAATGAGATTGAAGAGGTTTTGTCCATATCTAGCGGTTGTTTGATGCAAATTCAGTGATTCCTCTATTGAGGACCACAAACGCAGGGAGTGCACAGAAGTTCGAATACTGACGATCAAATATTATTTATGGTCTGGCTAGTCGAGTGGGGCGTCTGATCAAATTGAATAAGCATACAACTAAGATTCAAAAAGGGTCTTATGCAAGTGATATAAATGATATCCCTTAGAAGCTTCAACATAGTACTCAGTATCATCATATAAAGGACCACCCAAAAACAAACCATCTGATCCTGTCGAAGTTTGAAGAACCAAGTCACCCTTTTCAGAAGACCATTGCTACTGTCATTTTGAAAAATTATTTTAATGTGAACACCTGGGATTGTTGGAAGCACTGAACCTGAATGTACTTTCCTAGGCACCCCACAAAAGAAGGAATAGAAGGTTGGCACCCGTCAGTTTTAATAGAAATGTGCTGACTTCTTGGACAAAACAAGACCTTTTAAAACTATTTTTCTCACTAGCATTCCTTTTATCTCTTAGAACAAAGACCAATTCATCTTCAAGATTGGCCTAGTGAGTGTATTGATATACAACAATGTTGCTTGGTCCATTAGAACTTGAAACAAGTTTGACATTACTGATCATATCTATAAATGCACCCTCCTTTTGCCATATGTATACAATAATGCTTTGAGACAACTCATTTTCATTGGGATAAGAACTTGAATCAACATGTATTTCACCACTCAGTAGATATTTTTCACTAGTCAAATATATATTCTTATGGTTCAATACATTGAATTCTAATGAGGACATTCCAAAGAAAATTCATGAGTTCAAGAAATTAAGCATGTGCACACGAGAAGCTTCTAAGCATATTTGCTACCATCCTTTCTCAATCAACAAATTCATTGGTTCTTTGTTTGGCTATATAATGTAAGAAGCCAAAGGATGAGTAGACATAATACGCAACCAATAGCCTTTTTGGATAAACACTATCTCTAAATGATTAGAAAGACCACATTGAAATCAATAACCTTTCTCTCCCAATGCCAACCATCATCCCAATCTAACAAATCAGATGAAGGTCCATGTTTTAGCTCAAGATGCAATGCACTAGGTGGGACTTTCTCAGATATGAAGTCACTGCTCTCATTTGTTAAACTTAAAGAGTTAAGCTTCTCTAAACCTAGAGTTCAACAGCCAGAGAAGTAGGTGATATAGAAACCAATATTCACATCCTTCCTTGCATATCGCCGATCCACAGATATCAACAAAGGCCTTTATAAGTTAAATTCAAAACATTGGTCTAGTTATTGTCACATCAATATGTGATGGTGAAAATTGAAAACCAAAATCACATTATGCTATTGTGGTCAGTGGGGATATTCGATATTAACATGGTTGAATATCGAAGCAAATGTTTCCTATATCATCAATCCTCTTTAGTTGAGGCTTAACATTGTCTGGCCCATGTGTCAAGCCAACTTGATGCTTTCTGTAATAGCCATTTTTCACTAATTTTAGGGAACCACAAATATTATAATGTGTTTCTTCTATCTTTGGGGTTGAAGCCATATTTGGCACAACCATGAAATTCTCCAAACTGCTAAACTCGAAGTGATCCTTCTCAGCCTTGATTGTGTAGCGTGTTGATGTTGCATGATCAAGTTTGTAATATCCCTAGATATGTGTTGTAGCTCTTTCTTGTCCATCAACTAATATTTTAACACCTTCAAAACAAACTCCTTCATAAGTCACCACAAGTCCTCCAACTTAGAAACCTTTGACGTGAAATGGCTAAGATATATTAACATGACTGTGCTCAACAAGAACCTCTATAGATTGAAGTGAAACATCAAATATTGTATTCTCACCCTAGTAGAATGGCACCAACCTTTATTTTCCACATGGAATAAAATTAAAAGCAAATTTCCCATATGCATCAAATATTGCATGACAAAGCACTTGATTTGGCGAAGGAGCTTCTTTGAGATTACTTCACCTCATGGAAATCATCTGAGTAAAGGTATAAATGAACAACTGAAATAGGGTTACCCTGAGAAACAACTAAGTCATCCGTATCATAACTTGGGACAAAAAATATGTCATCTACTACCAGATTTCCAAAGCCCAACTCCATCTCTGGATAGCCTCTTCAGAAAATTGTTAAGAGAACATGAGAATCACGTATTTGAAAGAGAATATTATAGAAAATATACTCTATAAACCTCGATCATTGTACCTCATGCGTAGTGCCATCCTAGCTAGGATCGACATTAGGTATGACCTTGTATCTTCTTCCTTTGTTTAACAATTGGCTCACAGAGCTTGCTCTTTCCACTTCTTCACGTTTGATTTCATGGAGGGATAATGTGTCCTTTTGACACTCATCCTTAAGGAATCTCCAAACTTATTCTGCTTATCAAATGAAGGAAAAGAGAGAAAAGTATCATTGCCTTTCCTTTTTGAAAAAATGTAGTGGGATTTGATATGCCCTGATATTTGTACACTCCTCGAGGATTGACGAAGTTTATGTATTCATGATGGGAGGAAACCAACCTATATTTCCTTGGAGTAATATTTGTAAATGTGTAATTTCCTACTTGTGACGTAAACACATCATTAATGAGATCATTGCTGGTGGAAATTAGTTCAATGTCCACATTGGCACGACCTCCATTTATATCTGGACAAATTTATGCTCTAACAACCCCCATCACTCTCCCAGAAATAGTGAACCCAGTGAAGTGAAAATTGATGTTGGCCATTGCAACCATTGTGATCCATTGATACATATTCACCCATTTAAGATATATTCACCAAGTCAGGGAATATGAAAATTTCCGATGTAATTTTTCCACTCGATAATCTTAACATAGCCCATGGGGCTTTGGATTGACGGTGAATGGGTGCACTGTTAAGGCACTCCTTGCGATAGGTCATCGGTTCAAATCCCCCATGGGTACTTAGGTTAGTCTAATAAAAAAAAAAAACCATCAAATCCGAAATTGTCTCGTTCATCTTCACATCAAATCCAATACTGTCTAGTTCATCTTCAGAGAGCTTTGAAACAATTTTTTGGAATTGTATCAAATCTACATAAATATATTAAAAACATTATTAATGTACCCTGCTTGATTACCAATCAAAATGTCTAAAACAATACAACGCTAACAAATTTGTATTTCATCTCCATTGCACATAAAATTTGTATTTCATCTCCATTGCACATAATTCATCTGCCATCATAGAATGCATATGGCTCATATATCTTTTCCAGGTGCTTTAATTGTTGTAACATATATTTTGTAGATGATCTTGATAGATCATCTTGATAACCCCGCTATCTACAATATGACTATTATTTTTCTATGATTCATTTTATGTATTTCGTTTTTAATTTATGGTGAATCAATAATCCTTTAGATTAAATTAATGAATCTTGTCCTTGAACAAAGATAATATGAAAAATAAAATTTACGTGAATAAATTTTTAACTTTCCAAATTCCACTTATATTCATAAAAGAGTAAGAAACACAGAGTACCATTGTTTGGTGAAATAACCACTGCGTCCAGAGACTTCCCATAATTTTCCATAATATTAACATAGGTCATTTTCTTCAACAATTTTAATGGGTTTCTTTTGGGATCAATGTAGGGATTACATTTAAAATATTCAAATATTATTTTAAAAATTTCTTTACATTTAAAATGTTCAAATATTATTTTTAAAAATTCTTGAATTTTATGGGATTTACCACCGAAAAGCAACCTGATAAACCTTTACGCCCTTCTTTCCTATGTGTTTTTCCATGGCTGCTAAATTTGCATTCGCAACCATGTCTACCAATCTGCAATTTGAATTCAACCAAAAAAAATAAAGCATTCAAGAGAAAAAGGATAATGGTTTTTTAGGTCAAAGTTTTGAAGACATATATGGAAGATCTCATCTCCCAAGAGAAATAAATAATGTTAGAAGCTCCAGAATAAAATAAATATAATTTAAATAATTAAAAAATGTCAAATCTAAGTTTGGAACCATCCACTATTATCTTCTAGATAATGAAAAACGTAAATCTGATAAAAAAAATAAAATTAATATGGAAATACTCTAGAAAATCTAAAATTAATTACGAAATGCTTTTTCAAACTTTGTTAAGAGTTACTCATCAGATCTAGCACAATATATGGATCGGTCAAGAAGAAAGATAGTTGACATTTCCCATAGTGCATAATGATTGAATCAATCATTCTACAAGCTGAATATTTGATTTAGCTCAACAACAATGTGAGAGTAATCGAGCATGGGATCCAAAGATTTCCTCAAATTTGTCAAAGACTGACTTTCAATGAAACATTGACATCCATTGATCCATAGGCAACGGTTCAGACTGCCAGACATGTAACCAACATCTGAAGCACCGACCATGTCCCCTTTACAAGGAACTTCGAATCTAAAACCTACTAGA
Source organism: Pinus taeda (assembly GCA_000404065.3). Lineage (NCBI taxonomy): Eukaryota > Viridiplantae > Streptophyta > Pinopsida > Pinales > Pinaceae > Pinus > Pinus taeda. The sequence goes on from APFE030833848.1 coordinate 256,074, forward strand.
TTTTTTCCAGGTTTCACAGCTCACTTCATCTCTCTTTCTCTAGTTCCCAACTAGTTGTAGCTAGTTCAATGCCGATAGAATCTGAAATCACTCTGATGGTTGAGATGTCAGTTTTCAGGGGCACCAAACACATGGATCCACTGAAAATCCATTCGCATAATGTGGATATGTTTTATCCTCCCAGAGATTTGGATGGATAGGTGTTACCTTGGTAGAAACAGAGCCAGATGTAAAACAATGCCTTTACATTGCCAATTATCAAGGCAAGATGATCTATAACCCCTACAATTTAGGGAAAAATCACCCAAAAACCCAAATTTACATCAGTTTAAATTATTAAATTATTAAGTTATTTGTAATTCAAGGTTTAAATAAAATAATTCCAAATCTCTTTACTCTCTTTGAAAATAGAAAGCAATTTTTCATTCAAATCATATTATTTTAATTTTCAATTAATTTTCAATTAATTTTATTTTAATTAATAGAAAATTGTTTTTGTTATTTATATGCATTTTTCAAATTTATTTGTAATTTCAGATTAAAAATAAAATAATTATTGCCCTCATGGGGTAGATCTCGGGTAAAAACGTAAACATGTAAACTTAAATGTAAATGTAAACATAAACGTAAATGTAAAAGTTAATATTTAACATTTAACATTGTTAATCTAATGTCGACCATATTTAAAAATCAATTTAATTATTATTATGTATAAAGACAACATAAATTTAAAATATAAAGAGGTTTACGAATAGTAAAAGAAAAGAGCTATGGTAAATAAATAGAAATATAAATAAACTAGAAGTATGGTAAATAAATAAGACTTTTCTTTTTTATATTTACTCCAAAGATATGGTAAAAATAAATAAAACCCATTTTTATCTTTACCCCATTAACCTCTTTATATTTTTGAAAACTCAAAAAATAGGTTTTATTTAGGTCGATCCTGGGGGACACATAATTATTAATACCATGGGCCAATTACATATTTATAAAAGAGGTATGATAAATAAAATAAATATAAAAGAGGTATAAAGATGTATGGTAAATAAATAAAAACATATCAAATAAGATTAGAAATCAACATCTAATTATATACCAAGCCTATGGGCCAAATACCATTGTAAATACAAGAAATATGATAAATAAATAAAAATATAAATAGACAAGAGGTATCGTAAATAAATAAAACCTCTCTTTATATTTGCCCCATAAACCTCTTCACACTTACTAACACTCAAAAAATAGGTTTTATTTAGGTGAATCCTATGGGAAAAATACCATGGACCAAATTATTATTAATACCACACAAAAAATATTGTTAACCATTATATTAATATTAAAAGATTATTATTATTATTATTATTAAATCTAATATTGATATTATTAAATATAATAAATTTTGTTTTAATCCAATATTAAATTTGTTATATTATAATATATATTAATATATCATGATATATATTAACTCTATATATATGGGAGGTAAGAACAAAGACATAAAGTTATATAGGTGGAGAGGTAGGGGGATTGACAAGCAAGAGATGGAGATAAACTAAAGGAGAGGGGAGAGGAGGAATAAAAAGAGAGAGAGCTAGAGAAGGGTAAAATATGGAGAGGGAGACACAAATATGGAGGGGGAAGAGAGAGGAGAGTGAGAGGGAGACATTGAGAGGATTGGAAAGTGGAGAGAGAGAGAGAGAGAGAGAGAGAGAGAGAGAGAGAG
>APFE030833848.1:280332-300666 GCA_000404065.3 Pinus taeda
AAAGGGTAGCAATTAAGAATTACGCTTTCATTACTATAACTGAAGAAAAGATATTTAAAATAGCTTAGATTGAGTTTAGGGTAATCTGTGATTAAATCCTGGAACTATTCTTTTTCCTTGCTATTAACTGTTTAAACATAGGAAACATGAAAGAGACATGAAAGATAAAAAACGCATAACAAAGAGTTACAAGAGAAACTTATTGTGTCATGAGATACGCAGGAATCCTGCAACTTTCAGCTAAACACCAGCAAAACATCAAGCAACACAGAGCTTTGGAAATTCCATCATCCTTTGTATTACTTCTCTGAGAATTACAGTAAAAGAGGAGCAGAATAGATATGAACAATTTCTTACATCCAATGTCCAACCCCTGCTAACAAATGCGAGGGGGAATATATAGAAGTCTCATACAAAAATATCTCAGGTATTGAGTCATCTGAGAGATAAATATCTTCTTTAACTCGTATAGGAGTAGTAGATGAGAAGTTATTGCAATCTTTTAATACAACATAAGTGCTCTTTACTTCTGTCAGAACAATTTGAACTTTGGAGCTCACGGAGTCGGTGTAGTGCTTTGTTATAACTGCTGAATGACGTGTCTGTGCATCTCTGTCCTCCTTTGGCTTCTCGGCCCTGTCACCTGTGACTGCCAGTGCTGCTGTGGTGGCCGAATATTTGTGCTGAGTTGGCTCAGCCTCTTTCTGCATACCTGCTGATGTGTCTTTATCTTCTTGTGTATGAAAACTTAAATATTTCCAAAAAGTAACAACATAATTACTGACTTTGATTTAACAGTAATTGTATCAAATTATTCCACACATCCTGTGGAGGCAATTGATGCCTCAAAATTGAACCCATGGTCTCATCTGCCTCTGTATACTTGTAAAAATGGGGAGGCTCATCAAACAAGTGTGTGATTTCATTCATAATAAAAAATAAACTCTCCACCCTGTTGAAGAGCGTCTGTCCTATTGCTGGTCCTGCTTCTGCTGATGTACTAGCTCTCTCTGCAATTTGATTTCCAGCAAAAGTGTTCACTCTCTTAGCATATTTTTCATGTGAGAGCAACCTTCCTGATGTCTCCAGCAAGCTAGGAAGACCCCTGTTTTGCAATGCCATGAACCTGTTATGGAATTTGTTGATATCTGCTTGCATATCCTGGGTTCTTCTTTCCAGGGTCTAAACCAGGTTTCTTAATGTTAGGACCCTTTTGATCAGTGAAATGGTCTCAGTCCTGTTGCCAATTCCCATTCTGATGAGCTGGGAGCTTGTCCTATAGTTCAGCACGTTTATCATTTTAGTGGCAATCTCAGGCATATTGCCTAGAGATGCCCTTGCCCGTTGGATCTCTCTGTGTGCTTTCCCAATGAGCATTATTTGCTCATGGATGGCCTCAATGTACTCCAACTGATCTATGATGGACTGGCCAATATTGGCCCACAGGACCCTCTTGAGTTCAGATATCACCTTGTCCAGTGTGAGCTCTTTTTCTAGCTCAGTTATTCTTTTCTTAAGAGCCTTTACCTCCCTTTCTCTTTCAGCCACATTCTGCTTGGACTTGTCATATTTCTCATTGATTTTTGCCAGAGTGTCCTTGGCTTGATTTAGCTCTGACATCTGAGACTCCAAGGCTTGAATTTCATTCCTCATATTTTGCATGTCAAGGCTTTCAGCCTGCTCTATTGTTGGTGCTGAGGTGGATGGTGCTGCCTGTTGTGTCTGCTGGCTGGGAGGGGCAGCGGTTTGAGGGGTTTCCTCAAGATTTATTGTTTCCAGAGGAGGTTGTGAGGTTTGTCCTGCCTCCTTTTGCTGCAATGCTGCCTGTAGGGTAGCCTCTGATTCCTGCATCTTCTCTTAGGTGTGGATGAGCTCTTTATATAATGTCATCAGCATAGCAGCTGCATCCTTATCTTGTCTGAGCTGGGCAATCTCTTCTGTTTGAGGATGAAGCGTTACTGGGATCTTTACCATTTTTCTCAATGTTGCCATATCAGCATCCCTCAACTTCCGAATCTTCTGCACTACCTTGATATCTTTAGGATCATGTCCAAGCTCTATTATGATTTCCTCTAGAGCTTTGATCCTATTGTCTTTAGCTTGAGAGGAAGCCCTTTCCAGCTCAAGTTGTGCAGTGGTGTTATTTAGGCTACTTTGCAGCCTATAGTTCACCAAGGTTTTATCTGCCAAGGTGGCATACACTATCTCACCCGTTTGTTTGTGCAATTCTATTTGATCCATTGGGTGGATGTCTTTGGACAGGACCTCCAGGTTGGTCCTGATATAATTTGCAGCTGACTGTGGTTGCTGCACTGCTGGTGTAAAATGGCTCATAATCATTTTTCCTTCATGTGCATCATATGCAGACATGAGTCTTTGCTAGTTTGTGGGAGCCATTTTCAATAAGTGATTATATAACTGCAGCCTCAAGGGTTCATTTCTCCTTTTGATGTCTTTGAATTGTTGCTTGATGCTCTTCTCGCCTTCCCTTTGCTGACCTGAGGAGCTAACTTCTCCTCCTGCTGCCCTATCTTGCTCTTGTTGGAAGGAGCTGGCTGAGGCCTCCATGATGGGCAGGCCTGTACCTGAAGTCTGCCCCATTTGCATTTCTTCTTCAAGGAAAGGGTTTAACCTTTGCCTCTTCTCCCCTTGAGTTGGTGAGGCAGTAAGGGGAGTCTCTCTGTCCCTTTTCCTGTTTACATCCTCCCTTTGAGGGGTTTGGAGGATAGAAGAGTCAATCCTTGAGTCTTGCCTGGGAGGTACCATTTTTGTTGGTTGTTGCTGTGTGGCCATTGGGGCCTCTGATGTATGTTCCCCCTGCCCTGGCTGCTCCTTTTGTGGCTGTTGTACCTGTTGGGGTTGTTGAACCTGTGCCTGCTGTACCTGTTGCTCCATCTCTTTTTCCTTGCCTTTGCTGGGAGCTTGGTTTGTAGTTTGGACTACCTGTTGATGTGTTGTAGAGGATGAGGCAGCTGCTCCTGCTTGAGGCTTTGGCAGAGAGAATACCTGTGCAGGAAGTTCCAAGTCAGCCAATTTCAGAAGATGTCTTCTTGCTCTCTCATTCAGTGCTTCTTGTGTGACTGGTTCCTCCAGTGTGCCCCTTTTCCATTTTGGTTGATTGGCATATTTTTCAATGTGGGGCAAACTTACATGGTCATAACTAGAGAGCTTATATTTGAGCCTTCTGAATGATATGGAGTGATTGGGGTCATAGGGTTTCCATAGGAAACTGGTCTTCAGGCCAAGGAATTCTAGCTTTCTATCAGCTTCTTTCCAGCCTTCCCTTTTGTTCAAAACAAGGTGGCCCAATTGATTTTTCACTTTCATCTGTGCCTTCTTGCCCTTGCCCGAGAAGTGTATCATATCATCATTCCCAAATTTCCTGAAGTATTCAAGGGCAAATAGTCTCATGGGCACATACTTGGGAAATCTGTATGGGGGTAACTCACAACCATATATTCTGATTACGGTGTAGTTTTGGTAAAAGTACCAATCCCCAATGTTGTACACTTTGGATAACTGCAGGATTCTCTGCATCTCATCAGTCAATCTTGGAGGAGGAGAGCTTAGGAACAAGGACATGGCTGGGTGAATGAAGAGGTCTATAAATTCATAGTAAGTGTATGGAGAGTAGGTTCTGCAATGAAACACTGAGCTCCAATACACTACAGACCTTGGATTGCCTTGTGCATCTGTTCTTTTGACAATGAATGAGAATTTCTAATGTTGATAATATAAAATCAAGTGGTAGATGTAGGAGGTGTATCTGAACACCTTCTCTCTTGACAGGTTCATGAACTTCTCATGCATTTTATCTGATATGTAGGTGGCATAGTTATAACAGATAGGAGTTTTTCCAGGGGCAAACATAGTCATCATCACCAGCACAGTTTCGTCAATATATTCCACCGATTTGTACCCCAAGATGGAATTGATCATATCTGCAAGGTCTACACCCAATTGATTGAGGTAACCAGCAAAAATAGGAGGGTACTGCACAGTGTCAGAGTTGATAAACAATTGGTTGAGTTTTGTGATTTGTGCATCTGTCAGCATCTTAGCTCCTTGGTTTATCAGATCCAATAAAGACAGGGGAACCAATTTCTTCTGAGTCTTGAATTGTAGCATCTCTCTAATGGCCTCAGGGGTCATGTAGAATACAACTGAGCTTGAAGGGTCAAGCACAGCTCTTTGAGTGGGATCGTAGCAGACAGCACACAGATGAATCAGGTCAGGGAATTGGTTGACCTGAGGGAGCCTGAAAATTGGGAGGAAGGAATCCCAAATGCCTAATATGTCTGTCCCATCCACATGTTTGGCCTTAAGCTCATTCAGCAAGTGGAGGTGGAACTTGCTGTGTGATGAGGAGTCCTCTGAGATTTGGTAATACAAGTCTGCCAAATCCTACCACTTCAATTCTCTCTGAGGGGCATTTAAGGGAGCAACATTGAGGGCCACCGGTGCAACTGGAGTCTCCATGGTTACTTGGACTCTGTTTTGTATGAAGACTGCTATTTCTTAGACTGGGCAATAGAAGAAGAGCACTGCCTGAGTGAAAAGGTGAATTGAGAAATGAAGGGTAACAGGGTAAGTTTACAACAATTGAAATACTGTTTCAGTCACTTGAGAAGGCAACTCTTTGTCTTTAACAGACCTTCCTCAATAATTAAATGTAAGTTCCGGGTTGTCTGTTCACGACTGTGCGAACGAAAATGCAGGTTTTTAATGAAGGTTGTGTTAAAATAAGCTCGGCTAATGAATTTAGACCGTTAAATTTTCAAGTGGGAGCTGGGTGCAGAGAAATTACCAGTGAATTATACGTTTTCAATGCCTTAAGTAAGTTTCTTGTTATTTGCAGACAGAAACCAGGCTTAGAGAAAACTTGCAGGGATAAATACCTGGTAAATCGATGGGCCGGGTCACAAATGTAGGTGGGAAGGCGCGTCGAAGGTCTCCTGGTTGATTTGAGCAGGTTGGTGCAGTTGGTCGTAAAATGCATGCAGAGGGCGCAACAACAGTTTTTTCCAAAAGTGCAAAAAGAATGCGAAAATTGACAAAATATGGCTTTTTTGGGACATTCGCGCCTTTTTTGGATGACGTCAGCATGACATCATCAGGTGGGTCAGGGTCAGATGACGTCAGCATGACGTCATCAGGTGATGTGGCGGCCTGTGAGTGGTCCACAGGGGTGGTGAGGTGGCAGACAGGTGGAGCAATGGTGGACGGGGATTTGCGGATGCGGCGATGACGCAGGCAGTGACGCGGCGCTGACGCTAGCAGGCAGTTTGGTGGAAAACTGGAAACCACGGTGGTAACATATCGGACCGCTTATGCTACGGCAGGGAATCTGTCAGAGGGGGCTCCGATACAATTTGGGGGTGATGCGTGGACCTGGCCTGACGTCAGCGTCTGACAGATATCAGACGATATCCTTCGGACGTCGGGGCCGATCCGATATTTGCGTCAACCATCGGATGAAAAGGGCTTGATCGAACGGTCGATGGGCCATTGACTTGCACGGATGATACAGCGTCGGGTGGGTATTAAAATATCATTTCCCTTGGAATTTGTGCCTGACGGGACCCTTCGAAATATTAATGAATTTCATGGTTTATAATGTATTTCTTTCTCAAATCATGTATAGCCGAAAACTTTAGGAAAAGGTGGAAGCTATGGTTTTTCAATGATTTTTGCAAAATCACTCATGGCATTTAAAACTTAGGCTAAGTGGGTTTTCATAAAATTTTCGCATAAACGTGCAAATGGGTCCCAAACTTAGGATAAGGCGGATAAAGTGGTTTTTTGCATATATTTTTCTTTTGAGCGGGTATAAGGGTGCAAAAAGGGTTTTTTCAAGGTTTCTTAGGCAAAATGAAGGGTTGGCTAAGTAGATGATTTTCTGAAAGATGAAGAGAGGTTAGGCTTGGGTTCTCAAACTAAGCAGATGTCAATTTGATTCCCTGGTAGTGAATCATATGGCTATAATGCCCAGGAAGGGATATTTATAGAAATGCTTAGGGTTTATACACCATGGTGTTATAATAGTAGGGAAAGGGAAACATAGGGAGTTAGATAATAAAAGTTAGAGGTTAATATGGAGGGAGCAGGTGAATGAGGAGTGATATTACTAAGTTTTCTTGAAAACAACTTAGTTTAGCTCGGTGAAAACTAGAGATTTATTTTATTTGGACTTGATGAATTACAGATCAAACTCCTGCAAAATGACTATCCATTTTGAGTATTTTCCCCCCAACAATTGACATGACAAAATATATGTCATAAGGTTGCAATCTGAAATGACAGTGGTCTTGCAGAGTAGGAAGTAGTGGCGAAATCTCTAAACAGCTTGCACAGCTGCCAAAGCTAACTTCTTGACACAAGAATACTTACTTTCTATATCATTGAGATTGTGGCTCAAATAATATATCGGATGTCCAATCCCATCTTCCTCTTGGAATAAAACTATGCCAATGGTTGCATCTGCAGCAGCGAGATACAGGTAATAATCATTTTGATAACTCGGAGAAAACATTAATTATGCTCTAATCAAGGTATCTTTAAGAGTATCAAATGAAGCTTGCACACCCTGATCACAATGGAAGGGTATCCCCTTTTTCAAAAGACGTGTAAAACCTTTAGCCATTTCAACATAATTGGGAATGAACCTCCTTAGATTCCCTTGGAGTCTCTGTAACTATAAAAGATTTGAAGGTGGAGGAAAATCAATAATTGCCTGAACCTTTAATGGATCGAGTCAGATTCCTTCTCTAGACACTACGAATCCAAGTAATCGACCAGAACCAACACAAAACACACATTTGCGTGGATAGAGTTGTATCTTGTAGTGTCGTCATCGTAAAAATATTGCTCTCAAATGTTGCAGGTGATCAGTTCGCTTTCGTGAATGAGCAGGGAATTCATCAGAGTAAGGTTGAAAAATGTGCTTGATTTCATGGAAGGAATAGTTCATTTCCCTCTAAAATGTGGCCCCTACATTCTTCAAACTAAAAGGGAGTTTCTTATATGTGAAGGTAGATTGGTCTTGTGGGTGGATATTGATTTGATTATAACTGGAAAAACCATCCATAAATGAAAATATATCACATTTGGCACATTAATCAATTATCTGGTCAATAAAAGGAGTAGGATAATCGTCTTTCGGACATGCCTAATTTACATCCCTATAATCAACGTACACTCGAATTGTCCCTTGTTTTTTCATGACAGGAACAATGTTGGAAACCCAATCAATAAGAGGTACAAGGTAAATGAAGCCAGCACGCAAAAGCTTTTCAAATTCTACTTTTATCGCAGTGGCTTTCTTTGGATGAACAGGTCCAAGCCATTGCTGTATTGGTTTGACATCAAGATACATTTTGATTTCATGTTCAACAATACTAGAGTCTATACCTGACATCTCCTCATATGACTATGCAAATATATCTTGAAATTCACGAAAGAGTGTATGGTAATTATCAAGTTATGATGGAGAACAAGATTTGCCGACATGAATGTTTTCTACAACATTATGTTTGGTCGAAATATTAATATAAATCATTTCTTCAATATTTGACAGGTTTCGCTCGGAATCTACTGTGTCTATGAAAACAGAATTCAAAAGGAAATCAACAACTGAAGGGTGGTTAAGTTCATTTGAATAATCTTTGATGTCATCTGGAAGATGGGAATGATGATGATAATCTTCCCAAGGTTCTTCTCCTATCATCATTGATTGGATAATTCCTTCATCCATAGAAAATATAAGCGAAAAAGTATCTGAAGAAGTACCATATTCTAATGAACAGTCTACCCATACAATTGGTGAAAGTGGATTTGGGTTTGTCGCAAAAGCCAAAAAAATTGGTTGCTATGCAACCTCAGTGGGGCTTAGTGGCATAGCTTTAGTATTACTATCAACTTCAGAATTGTTGGTAATCCTCCTTAAATCCGATGAGGTGGAGGAAATCATGTTGCAAGTCTCTACTCTTGCACTTCCACCAAATCAAATGGTGATAGTAGCATAAAAGTACCCATTAGGGAAGGATCATTAAAGAGACCTACACCAACACTTTGAAGTCACAGCAGGGGTTCATGTACCAACGAAATTCTTCCAGTAGCATGAGAACTAGATGCAAAGAAGCAAGCTGATCGATAATTGTGATTCCACCTTTATGAGGGAATGTAATCATACAAAAGTATGTGGAAACCACAACAACCATAGCATATACCCATGGCCTTCCCAGTGAAATGTTGTAGTCAAGGGGTCTGTCAACTACCTCAACTTCAATAGTAACTATTTTCCCCCTAGTTCAATTTGCATGTTACTCAAAATCCCACAAGGCATGTATGTTCATCCATCAAAATATTTTAATGTTGTTGGTGATCATGACAACGATGGTGAACTAAGTGTTTTCCAGAAGCTCATTGACATAATGCAAGTAGATGCCCCCTTGTCAATAATAGTTTGCTGAACATTATTATTGAGAGCCTTTACTTGAATTAGGAAAGCTAATTGTGCCAGTAACTATGGTGTATATCCCTCATGGTTAAAAACCACAAGATTGGAATCCGTAGGGTCTGTTCCACCAATTGCTGACAGTAAAGCCTGCTTCTAGGAGGGACAATTTTGTAACACCTCAAGCATTGACATAACAGAAGGTGATTGAGCAAGGTCTTCTACTATGTTATAATTCTAAGTTGCTTGAGCTCGAGGGTTAAATGTAAATTTATGCACAACTCCCTTTCGTGGTTTTATTGTCAATTCTGGCACAATAAGTGGTGGAATATCTTTTGATGAAGTCGAAGTCAAAGGATTAAGTTGATCAGTGGCCTGATTATTTGACGATGATGATGGATTTCCATAATATTTATTTCGTGTTGACACCAAAACTTCGTTTTGAGGCTTTGTAATGGACATCATAAGTACTTGGTATGTGGAAGCATGGTCTGTTGCAACCAAATGTGTCTCCAGGTTTGGAAATGGAACGATCAACATTGCAGATGTGTTAAGTCTTTAAAAGCTTAGAGACTTCCGAGTACTATGGAAAATCTCTTGTAAAATTCTCATCATTACAGATTAGACATGGATAACAAGGTTTCCTTGTCGAAGTAGAGGAATTAGATGATTTCTCTTAAGGGAGATTATCTTGTTTCTTCTTATTTTTCCCCTTCTTCTTGCCTCCTGGTTGCTTTTGATTTTTGCCTTTGTTAGATGACATAGCATTGACTTTGGAAGCAAGAGTGTTTTCTAATGCATTGGAAGTTTGATTGGAAATGGCAAGTGTTTGACCAAATGGTCTACCTTCTGTTTGTGTGCTTGAAGAACCAATCACACCATCATTGGCATGAGAGTCCTTACTCAATTGTGGAGGAGGAGGAACAGTGAAAGATGGTCAGGGTGCATTTAGAATCTTCTTGTAGAGCATGCTGGATTGTGTATAAATCAAATCCAAATATTAGGCACGAGAAATTACTTGCTCTTCTGTGACAACTCCACCTTTCACCACATCTTCGGTGATTGATGGCAGCAAGGATTTTATAAACCACTCAGCTAAAAGCTAATTACGAACATAAGTCTTAACCATTCAACGATGACACCACCACTCATGAATATGATCTGATATATGAGTAGCAGTAGTCTATTTAAAGTTGGTTAGGAGTTTCGTTCTAGTCTCATATTTGATAGGTAATTGGAAGTGAGTCAGAAATGTGGTGGCTAAAGTTGTAAAGTTTTCAAAAGGAGCTCGTGGTAACTCAATGTACCACTTCACAGCCGGACCAGTAAGCATTCTTTGGAAAAGACAGAGTCTAACTAAGTCATCATTTAAGGAGTTTGATGAACACCACAAATGAAAAGTCATGACATGATTTCATGGGTCTTCTATGGGATTTCCATTCAATTTTGGAATGTCAGAAGGTAACTTATGCGGAATCGTGGCCACCATGGTGCATATAAGATTGTATCATTAGTGAGCCGATTTAAATATGGTAATTGAAGAGTTGCTACAAACGGAAACTCTCGATTCAAGTCAAGTTGAGCATACCAAGGATATGATGGAATTGCCTGAGAAATAGGTCTTTGCATACTAGCATAGGGCATTTGTATCTAGTAACCTTGATAAGGTGGTTGTTGAACAAATCTAGTATAAGGTGGTTGTTGATAACCAGGTTGAATTTGTGGTTGTCCATAACCAGCAAAGCCTTGTTGACCAGGACCTTGGTAAGCTTGATATTATCCAAACCCAAGTTGAGCTTGTTGGGTAGGTCCAAATTGGGGTTGGAATTGTTGGAATTAAGGTTGTTGATATTGAGGCTGCCATGGTTGTTGAATCAACTATTGTTGTTGTTGGTACAATTGTTGTTGATTTAATGGTTGTGGTTGCCCAACAATGTAAGGTTGACCAGGTTGTGAATAAACTATACCATTGTAAACCTGAGTCACTCTGAATAAAGGTACACTAACTTGAGGTTATTGGACCCCAGACACAAGCAGTTTTTGTATACCAGCCTGAGAAACTTGGGCCTCTTGACACGAAAATTGCGGTTGCTAAGAAGAAGGACCAGCTTGTATAGGTTGAGATACAACTGTTTAAAATTGTGACCATGGTACAATGGTAACAACAGGTGTATAGGAATAGCTGACATAGTCTGCATTGGTTGTGTTGGATACACAAGCCTTGGTTGAACTGGCATTGTTGGTTGCCATTGACAGACTTGTACTCCAGACTGACCTGAATACGGTGGGATACTACTATATGATGGTCCTTCAGGATATGGAGGATAAGGTGAATAAGCATATTTCTGTTCATATGGTGGCAATCAAGTATGTAATGGATACATAGGTCGTTGTTGACTATATTGCTCAGTTTTATATTGATATGCAGGATCAAACTATTGAGTTCCTGTAAATGAAGAACCAGGTAAAATTCTGGTTGAGGACATGGGTGATGACCATGGTGTAGAAGCAACCCCTGAGTAGGTTCTAGATAAATATTGGTAACCAACCAGGATGGACGATTCACCATATAGGTGTGACGGAAGAGTAGTAGAAAACATCGAAGAGGGTGCAACAGAAGATTCTGCTGCAGTTGCAACAGATGATGCAGTATGGGATGTTGACGGTTATTCATACATGGGTAATTGACCCAATAGATGTCCTAAAGAATCAATGTGTACTTCAAAAGAAGCAAGATCAAAAGGAGCAGTAAAATGAGGAGTATAAGGATAAAGATAAAGCTCGGTTCCAAAATGGAATGGGGTTCCAGGTGTAGTATCTTGTTCAAATTTTTCCTCAACAAAAATTAAACCAAGTGGAAGAATTTCACCGTCAGGTCTGTAATAGACTTCTGGTGTTGGTAAAGTGGAAGTTTCAGTAGTTACTGATGTCTGAGGGTTAACTAGTTGATCGTCTTCCCATAAAGAAACAACTTCTGAATGTTCAAATTCAAAGTCCAAATGTTTTGGTAAAAGAACAACAATTTCAGGGAGAGGTTCCTGAACAACTTCAGGTTCAGAAGTAACTTCTGTTTGAACTGTGATAGGTTCTAGATTAACTTCTGGTTGAACTGATTCAAGTTCAGAAGTAATTTCTTGTTGAAAAATTTCAAGTTGATGATCAACTTGTTGTTGAACAACTTTGGTTATTATTTCACTAATATCAGTTATAGTGTCCTCAGGTAATTGTGAAACTTCTTCTTTAGTAACGGATGTACCAAAAATAGTTGGAGTAACTGGAGTCTCAGTCCTTACCAAAATGGATGATTCTGGTAATTCAGATGAAGAACCAAGAGTTCTTGATATACTTGGGTCAGTTAAGCGAGACCGCTTTGACCGAATAGGTGTAGCTTTGGGTGCCAAAGGTGGTTTACTCATTGTTCTCCATGAACAATGGGGTAAAGGTTGATGTTCCTCCATGATTGCTGAATAATGTTATTACAACAAAGCAATAAATAAAAAGGGGTAAGCTAGGAAAAAGGTTTACCAAGCAACTTTGAACTGCAAAATACCTCCTAGCAAACCAAGAAGTACGGGCATGCAATCTCCTCGAATGTTGTGTTCGGTGTATCACAGTGTACAAGGTGGTTGACTCGGTTACATAAGGATGGATAGCAACCTATTTTTGTCCTCCCATATATAGCCAAAAGTACGTGGAGGTCCAATCTGTATAAGGATTGTCTAATGCAAAACCACACAGTGAGAGAATTCCCATATACTTTACGTATTGTAACACCACCCTATATACTCGAAGGTACATGGACGAGCCATGATATACTCACGTATGTGGAATGAGGTATCACACTCAGGATGTATTGCAGACAAGTTAGCGACAACTGCTTTTTTTTACGACATCAGAACACGTCTCTAGCCTAGAACCTCTATATGTTTTTTGTTAGGTGATAAAGCTCCATTAGGTAAATTGATATTAATTTTAAGTTGATCTTGCTTAGGAATTTTCCTTTCAAGTTCACCACATGATGTATTCTGAAATTCCTAGGAATGCAACTATTATGATACACATTCTTTCCATTCAATTTAACAATGAAAATCTTAGCTATTAGGGATAGAGCAACCAGATTTCTTTCTATCAAAGAGCAAAGAGCACAATCTAATGCAATTTCCCTAAACTATTCCTATGAGCACATACAAACTTTTCAATGCAACATACATGTATTTCTTTTCGATTTCCTTAATGTGAATATGAAAAAAAAGGAAACTAATGTACACACAATCAATCAATCTTTAACAAGAACGAAGACTTTACGACAGTTTTGTTTCGAAGGAAAAGAAGATTTTTACGACACTTTCTTTCGAACAAAGATTAATCGACTATAATCTAAATTTGACTATGGATCAATAATCGCAAATAAAACATTTAAGAAACATTAATCAACCAAGTCGAAGTAGGGCTAGCAAAGGAGATAGAAATTTATTTTCTAAGACATGACATTCATTAATCAATCAGCAAGCAATCAAACAAAGGAAATTTGGCAAAAACTCAATCGAAAGGTGGGAAACTGAGCCTAGGAGGATCAACACAACCCTAAATGGGAGACAATGTGCTTCAAAGCACTGTCCTTAAGCCAAGGGTGCTCTGCAGTGCATTGTGTCCCTCACAAGCCTGCACTAGTGACAGTAAGCCATTTCAAGAGGCAGTTTGACACAGTTTTGACCAAAATTCAATGCAAAAGCGCTGAAATACAATAAATGAACACAAGTAGGGTCTACAAGAGTGTCCTAGAAGGTGGATAAGCTACTAGGAAGGATGATCTTCCCTAGTATGGTCACTAATTTGTTTTGGAGAATTTGGTATCTATGGATAAATACTAATTCCCTAGATAAGTAGCCATATCTAGAAAAACAATTTAAAGCACTTTAGCCTTTTCCTATAAGTAATAGATAAGACAAAGAAGATGAGAAGACCTATTTGTAGTTTCGCTTTCCTCTTGTCTCCTTTGTATCGATCCTGTCGCTCCTTCCCATACTTAATACGCTTAAGAAGTACCTATAAACATCAAAAGAAGACAAAGAACTGATCAAAGAAAAAGATCAATTGAATACAAGTAAATGGAATCAAATACATTCACACATATAAGAATCATATAACAAGATAAGTGATCCAAAAATGGATCCTGGATAAACCTCTAAGTCTAAAAGACTTCATATAAGAGGTAAAATGTGCCAAATGGCACAAATCCTTTGTAAATCAGAGGAAAATGAAAGTCACAAGCTTCTCTCGGAAATAGTCTCATTGCAGAGACCTCCTCATTATGAATCC
This sequence comes from Pinus taeda, assembly GCA_000404065.3. NCBI lineage: Eukaryota > Viridiplantae > Streptophyta > Pinopsida > Pinales > Pinaceae > Pinus > Pinus taeda. The sequence goes on from APFE030833848.1 coordinate 294,107, forward strand.
AACGCAACTTCAATGGGTGAAAACAGACTTTAGATGGAGAAGTTATCACAAAAAAAAGTTCCCCTTTGTTCTTTGGCAAAAGAGGCAAAAATCCTTTAAAAATGGCCTAAAAGGCTATTTGAGGAAATTGCATCGCGTAAGGCCAAGAGGAGGACTTAAGGTCCAGCAGAAGGGACCCCTAATCAATGATCTCCGATGATCGGATCAGGTCGGAGGAAGCATATGCACCCATAAGGCAAAGGCCCTGGGCCGATTCGATAGTGCGATTATGATAGCGGAAAATCGTCACACCCAAAGGGGAAGCCCTTGGGCCGTCGTGACTTGTGATTGCAGTCAAGATCGGACTTTATGGGGTTTAAAAGCCTGATTTCATAAAATTTCAAATCTGAGAATTCAAATTTTCCTTTGTATTTCCCATTTAATGGATTTTTGGCCATTGGCCATGCCGCCAAAGTGATTGCAATATGCGATGGAAGGTGGACCAGATATGGATTTTAGGGGCGATTCCATGGAATTTCACATCCAGATTTCACACTCGATAGTGCTTTTCCTGTGTATTTCCATTTCAAGCCCAAAACGTAATACTTTGTGGATTTTCAGTTGAAAGGAGGCCGTTGGTTCATTTTCCATGGGAAAACAGCCATCATTCCCTGTGCCATGCTGAAAGCGGGCGTTTCTCCAATAGGGATTCATTTTGAAGTGTGAAGAGGCAGATCCGAGAAGAGGAATGACTCCTCATGATCACGGTTGACAGAGGAATCGTTGATGAAGCTGAAAAGCCAGAAATGCCTTAAAGATAGCTTGAGTGATTAATTGCAAGGGGGTTGGCAGGAGTTGGTAGTTGTTCTTGGAGTCATTACTGAAAGTGAAGCCAAAGAAGGAAGCTAAGGCATAAGAGAGCAGCGCAAAAAGGCAGCAGCAAAACAAGTAGCGCAAAAAGCAAAAGCTAAAGTGCACGTAGCCAACGGAGTCACTTGGATTTCAAGTGGAAAGCCAGATGGTTGTAAACTGAAAGAGAGCCGAAGAAGCCAGAGCCAAGAGCCAGAGCTAAGAGCTAGAGCCGAGAGTCACAACGAGAGTCGAGAGCCAGAAAGCCAAGAGCTTCCAGAACCAGGGGACAAGATGGTGTCTAAACCCACTCTTTCTGTGTAAAACAACAGGCGTTGAGCCAAGAGCTTGTAAAGATGACTTATACCATAATCCCAGAGAGCCTAGTTGAGTTGACTAGAGCTCACAGAGATGTAGCCCAAGAGTTTTGGGTGAACTCCTAATTAATACTGTTATTATGTGTGTGTTTTATTGTTGCATTGTCTCTGCTGCTTTATTTACTGTTATATGTATTTACATACCAATTTGAGCACATTAAATTACAGCACATAAATAGTTTCAATAAACAACACCAACATACACCTTCTATTCAAGCACATATTTAATTTCGCACTGGTTAATCATAAAGACTTGGGAATAAATAAGCTTTGGAAGTGGGAGAGGTTATTGTAAGTTAGACAAGAAGCCTAAGTGCCCCATTTTCAGATCAGGTGGTATCAGAGATTAAGATTGATTAACCCCACCTTCAAAGAAGGTTATATCAGAATGCTTGATTGACAACAATGATTGCTTGTCTAAAAGGTGTTTAAACAGTCAGAGATTGATTGTATGCTTGTTTTGCAGACTGACTATTTTCTGAGTTTGCAGAGGTAAAGGGAAAGTTATTTCTAGCTCAGTCTAGGAAGGACAAATAGGAAGAAAGGCTGAAGGCACTCTTCCTATCCCAAAGGACCTCAAGACAATCCAAAGCACAAGAGGTTTGTTGCAAAAGGTTGCTTAAATAATCTCTTTATTGTCTTGTTGAAGTTTTTTTGTTCATTGGCATAATGACAACTTCTACAAGTGGGTCCTCAAATTCTGCTTTCTTCACAAGATTCTTTGATGAAGACATGAAGAAATAATTGTCCACCAAGATGGATATGGTGAGAGAAATGTATGAGGATGGAAGGAAGAGTAGAAAACTTAGGCAGCAGTTGAATTCCATGAAGGAATAGAAGCAGTTGCTTTCTGACAGATTGCAGGAAATGGAGAGGCATCTTCATATTGCAAATATGAACCTGAAGAGGATGCTTGAGTTGGAGACACAACTCTTTTTTGCCCAAGAAGCCTTATTCAAGTATCAACTTGAAGAAGAGGTAAATCATTCCAGTTTGTCTTGAAATTCCTCTAAGGATGCTTATATTGGTTCTTTTGAAAAACATACTAGAGGCATAGGTTCCAAGCTAATGTCCAAGATGGGCTATGAAGGAAAAGGCTTGGGTAGGCATGCACAAGGTATTGTTTAACCAATAATGATTGAGGAAAGGCCTAATTATTTGGGTCTTGGCTATGGAGAAGCTTATGGAGAAAGTTCCAAGGCTACCATGAAGGCCATTGAAATAGCTCCAAGAAGGGGTTGCATTACAGAGTGTGAAGATTGTATTCAGGAGGAATGCAATAGCTTGAAACATCATTTGCAGGATGCAGGTGTTCAGAAGCACACACTTGAACCAAAGAGTTGGGGAGACTCTAACATCCTTGAAGAGATTGATGGTGTTCCAATGGGAGCCACTTCTTCATTTGCTTCATCTCCTCATGAAGGAAATAAAGGTGAAAGAGAAAGGTATAAATCTGGTTCTAAACATTTTCCTTTTGATTGTGCAAAGCATGATAAATTTCCACATACGTATGGGAAAAGAATTGCATGTTCCTTTTGTAGGTTGGATAACCATAATGTTTCTAGATGTTGGAAGAGAATGGCCACATACATGAAACTTTTGAAGGAAACGAAGCAAGAAGCCAAAGGTCCATTGGACAAGTCAAATCATGTTGTCAAGAGGATGCACATGCAATGCACTTACAACCATAAGAAAGGACATCTTTCTGAAAAATGTTGGACTTTGAATCAAGCAATGCTTCCACAAAAGCTGAAGAAAGTGGAAAGAGAAGATGGCAAAAATGGAAGTGAAGATTCCATGAATGATGTGTCTCAGAATGATTCACATGATGATGTTGATGTGTAGACAAAGGTAGTGCCTTTGAAAGGGATTGGTAAGGAAGGGTTAGAGTTCTTATCTGATTAATATTGCATGTCTATTGATGCATCTACATTATATTTCATTTTAGCTTCGAAAGTACAGTGTGCTTAAGTGAAAGTTGAAGGATGAAATGCATGCATGAGTATGAGATGCATGAACATAGGGATGTTGATGATTTCCTTGTTTTTGAACATGTATGTGTAATTAACTTGCAGGGTTGATTTCTTTGACATGCATGTGATGCCATGTTGACTTGGGAGAAGTTAAATTGGTCTCCAAATGGAGATAATTATGAAGTGTTTCATCTTTTGAAAAGAGTCTTAATGGTCTTTTCCTACATGCTTGACTTGAAGGGTCATTTGTTTTAAAGGCATGTTTTGTGGGCTTGTTATCTAGTCCATCATTTGTATGTAGATGTAAGACATGGAGGTGTTCGCAAGATGTGAAAATCTGTTTCTTTTGTTGAAGCAGGATTTTAACCCATCCAATTAGTGTTTGTATTTCTGTTGTTGTTAACAATTGTTGTTGATAGCTTTTCAAACAGGTACAAATGAAATTTTGTGGAGCAGATGAACTTCACATTTGTTTGAGCCACCTTGGATCAATGATCAAGGCAAAGAAGATCAAACCACCTTCTCTGACCAGTTCAACAGAAGTTCTGTAGAAAGGCAAGGAGGAAGATAGTTCTTCCTAGGAAGACCAGCCCATCCAAGAAGGGAAGAGGTCAGAAACTTTGGTTAAAGGCACTATGCAAGGCAAGTGTAGGGAGGCTGAAAGAGGAGAGTGAGTAACTCTCATTTACTTTTTAGATCAGTATATCAGTCTTTCGGAGACCAAAAGTTCTTTTAGTGGGAAGGTGTGATCCAAAAATGGATCCTGGATAAACCTCTAAGTCTAAAAGACTTCATATAAGAAGTAAAAGGTGCCAAATGGCACAAATCCTTAGTAAATCAGAGCAAAATGAAAGTCATAGGTTGCTCTTAGAAATAGTCTCATTGCAAAGATATCCTCATTTTGAATCCAACGCGACTTCAATGGGTGAAAATGGACTTCAGATGGACAAGTTATCACAAAAAGAAGTTCCCCTTTGTTCTTTGGGAAAAGAGGCAAAAATCCTTTAAAAATGGCCTAAAAGGCTATTTGAGGAAATTGCATCGCATAAGGCCAAGAGGAGGACTTATGGTCAGGCAGAAGGGACCCCCGATCAGTGATCTCCGATGATTGGATCAGTGGATCAGGTAAGAGGCGGGCATATGCACCCATAAGGCAAAGGCCCCTAGCCGATGCGATAGTGCGATTGCGATATCGGCGGATCAACACACCCAAAGGGGAAGCCCCCAAGCCATTGTGACTTGCGATTGTGGTCAGGACCAGACTCGAAGGGGTTTAAAAGCCCGATTTCATAAAATTTCAAATCTAGGAATTTGAATTTTCCTTTGTATTTCTTGTTTAATGGATTTTTGGCCATTGGCCATGCCGCTGAAGCAATTGTGATATGCGATGGAAGGCAGACCCGATAGGGATTTTAGGGGCGATTCCATGGACTTTCACGTCCAGATTTCGCACCCGATAGTGCTTTTCCTATGTATTTCCATTTCAAGCCTGAAATGCAGTATTTCATGGATTTTTGCTTGAAAGGAGGATGCCAGTTCATTTTCCATGGGAAAACAACCATCATTCCCTGTGTCACATTGCAAGCAGGTGTTTCTACAATAGGGATGCGTTTTGAAGCATGAAGAGGCATAGCTAGGAAGAGGAATGATTCCTCATGATCACGGTTGACAAAGGAATGACTGAGGAAGCTGAAAAGCTAAAATGCCTTAAAGAAATCTTGAGAGCTAAATCACAAGGGGGTTGGCAAGAGTTGGCAGTTGTTGTTGGAGTCATTGCTGAAATCGAAGCCAAAGTAGGAAGCTAAGGCGTAAGAGGGCAGTGCAGAAAGCAAAAGCTGAAGCGAACGCAACCAAGGGAGTCACTTGGAGTTCAAGTGGAAATCCAGAGGGCTGTAAATTGACAAAGAGCCAAAGAAACCAAGGCCAAGAGCCAGAGCCAGAGCCAGAGCCAAGAGCTAGAGCCAAGAGCCAGAGCCGAGAGCCAGAGTGAGAGCCGAGAACCAGAAATCCAAGAGCTTCCAGAGCCAGGGGATAAGATGGTGTCTGAACCCACTATTTCTATGTAAAACAACAGGATTTGAGCCAAGAGCTTGTAAAAAGGACTTATACCATAATCCTAGAGATCTTAGTTGAGTTGACTAGAGCTCACGGAGATGTAGCCCAAGAGTTTTTGGTGAACTCCTAATTAATATTGTTATTCTGTGTGTGTTTTATTGTTGCATTGTCTCTGTTGCTTTATTTACTATTATATGTATTTACATATTAGTTTGAGCACATTAAATTATAGCACATAAATAGTTTCAATAAACAACACCAGCATACACCTTCTATTCAAGCACATATTTAATTCCGCACTGGTTAATCATAAATAGTTGGGAATAAATAAGCTTTGGAAGCGGGAGAGGTTCTTGTAAGTTAGACAAGAAGCCTAAGTGCCCCATTTTCAGATCAATAAGCATATGGGAAAAAGGTTCAAATACTTTATTGAATAGAATAAGGAATTACAACCATCAAGTTTGATTCGATGTCACTCCTCCAACTTGGATCCCATCCACATCACATCAAAAGCATGACAAACTTGTAGCATAGCAGTACTTGTCTCAAAGTCAATTCTCATAGCAACATTATGTCCTTATAATTCAACACTGTCCAGCCCCTGATCACTTAGATGAGTGTTCAATTTATAGGAGGATGAAGGAGGTTATGTCATAAATGGGGGTATTGAATGGCCTTCCATACTTAGAATTAGTTCCATGGAGGAAGGGATGAGAGGATAGGATGCATCTTAAATTATTCCTCATCCATGTTTGAGCTCATAAGAGTTGATAAGTGAGGGAAACTTCTAGATGACTCCAAGAGATAAGAATATTCCCCAAACCTTATGTGAATTTTGCTCAATCTTGCCCAGCACAGGTGAAGGAGGGCCTAAGTGCTCTGCGGAGCACCCTGGCATGGACTCAACTACTTGGCAGCACACCCTTACATGGACCTACCTGTGCTGGTCCCTTTAGAAGTCATTTTAGGATGTATTCAAGTCATGAAACAGTCTGGGAAGGAGGCATTCAAAAGGGTGACTTGTTTAGGGCATTGTTGGTACCATCCCATGACCTCCTTTTTCCTCCTAAAACATATCATTTGCCTACTTATTTCCATCATATATCTCTTAGATCCCTTGAAAATTGATTAGTTAATAGTCCTATAGTTATTATAATGCATTAAAATTGATTTAGGAGTTTTATGTTAACGAATTAGGAATTTTTGGTAAAATGGCTACAGGAAGTTCCAACATCCTGTAATTGGTTCATTGTTTGACATGTGGCATGACAGCTAGGCTAGAGCGAAAGGTAGGGATGAAAAGTAGAATGTCCAAGCATGGACGAAT
>APFE030833851.1:2119-17950 GCA_000404065.3 Pinus taeda
TTAATACAACTCATTTCAAATATACAAATATATTAGCTTTTCAAGTTTTTGAGTTTTGAGTGAGGTCTATATAGAGCGATGGTGAATCAAACTAGGGTTTCTTTGTTCATTTCTCACAGGTTTGGAGCTTCCGTAATGTATGAGGTTGCCACTTTTGTGGCTATGGTCTCTGTACATGGCCTCAATGTGTGTTCTTTTGCTAGATTTGTGGGATTTGGAAGAATTTAGACACATTTGCGGGATTTTTACTTGTAGTAGCTTTGTGAGGAGCTCATGGACAATGGAACATGTAGGGCCAAAACAATGGATTTCCCAAGTTTTGTGGACATACCATGTCCAGTTCGATGTCTAGTATTCACATTTAGATACTTCATTGATTGCTTTATTGGCAGTCAATTTAGGTTTCTTTGGACGTGGGTAAGGTTTATGATAAGTACCTTGATGATAATCCCCCTTTCTTGTGGTCATTTTTTTCCTTACAATATTCTTCCATGGGTTATTTCAGATATATACACCAATGAGCCCGCATGGTCTCCGTCAGTGTTGGAACATCGAAAGAACTACTTTAAGCCCACATTTTTAAAAACTCCCTTGTTAAAGACAAAGCTTGAAAACACTTTGTTCGAGAGTAAACAAAGTTTGTGTTCAACCTCCTTTTTTCTTTGGCCACATATGGTATATTCACATAGACCTTTCCTATGCTGGAACAAACAAAACTTTTTTAGATATTCATGAAAAATAACAACGGGAAGACAAAATTTTTTGGGGCATCATAAACTATAACTATTACATCTCTCAAGATTTTGATTCAAGCCAGATGGGAATTTCCTATAAATTTCCAGAATCTATAATTTGCAAGGAAGGTTATGCTTGACCCCCTGTAGCTAAAATATTATGGTATTGTTAAAATTTTATCATTAATTTTGAATATCAGGCTTCATGGGGGAGCCAATGGTGTCGGGAATTCAAATGGCCCATCTGTATCCTTCAAGGATGTTGTCCAAGGGAAATTCAATGTAGTTGAAGGGAAAGTTTTGTCCCATACATAAAAAAAAACACCCTAAGGTATATATATTGTGTACTAAATGGAACAAGTTCCATCCTTGGAGGTGAAAAATCCATAGGCATCCTATTTATTCACTATTGTAGAGTCAAAAGCCATCATATACAAATTCAACAATTTTTGGCCAAAACTAGAAGTATTACATCAGTGGGTATACACTTCTTGGACATCAAATTCTGATATTTACCTTTGCTCCAAAGTATTTTTGTTGTCCAATTTGACACACAAAAAGAACTGAATTTCATTCTAAATGAAGGACCATGGTTTTGGGGAAATATTGGGCTATCAATTACTCCATGGTTTCCTGGTTTTGATGTAACATCCATAGTAGTTACTTCCATTCCAGTTTGGGTAAGACTTCCATACCTTTCCCTTCCCTTCTGGTGCCATTAAGTTCTTGAAGACATTGGGAATAAACTTGGGAAATTTAAAAACATGGACATAGATAGAACAAAAAAAGGAAATTTTACTTTTTACTAGGAGCGACCAGATCTGTCGGACCAGTGATAAGTCACATAAAGAGGAGGGAATGGAGAAAGAGGGACAGATTGCACGCCCTAAAGGAAGGAATGTAAACTAGGTATTTTGGACTACCATTCTGGCCTAGTGTTCAAGTTGAAGAAGCACTGAATGAAAAGGCCAAGGAAGGCCAAGGAAGGCTAAGGAAGGCCAAGGAGAGAAGTGGCGGGCGAGAATAAGATTTGTGTGGAGATGGATCTCATCAAGGGATTACCAGACCACATAATATTGAAACATAACAAATTTTAGTGGACACAAATTTTAGATTATGAGAACACAACCTTTAGATGTTGTGTGTGCTCCCAAACAAGATATCTTCAAAATACTTTCCCTATGGTGAAGAATATTTCAAAAAATAAAAAGAAGTAGACAAACATGTCGAAAGGATGGAAGTTTACTGAATCTCCTCATTTGTAAGATGAGGAGGAGGGAAACCAAGAGACACAACCTGAATAATTTGAGGAAAAAATGGAGGGTGAGGCTGCGATGCAAGATATATTAGTCACTCCTCCCCCGATGGGTCCAGATTTAGGGAACCAACAGTCTCCAACAATTCAAGGAGGCACTAAATGATCACATGCTTTAGAGTCCTTGGATTTAGAAAAAGATTCTCCTCGTCTAGATGGGGGCCAAGATATTTCTTTGGTTCTAATTGATCCAAATCTCGAGGATGGAAAAAGGTTCATTGAAGGAAAGGAAAAAAAGAAAAAATCAGCCTAAATTGTGAAAATTTCAACTACTGAAATTCTATTGCAGCAATTGGAATTAATTCTTCTATCTGTTAATTTAATTAAGCTATTTATTGCTATGACAACAACGAATTAATCACACTACAATCTTTACAAATTAAAATACTACGGAAGATAAACTGAAATATGAGAAAATACTAGCAGACACATAATAAAAATATGATACAATTATTTTTGGACAAATGTACCTGGAATAACCCAACTTGGGAAAAACATTGCATCAATGTGGGGTTTTAATTATTAAGTAGCAGTGAAATTCTAAGTACAATATATGGATTCCCAATTGGAAATCCAGTAAAATAAACTGGATGAAATATTTGTGAGGTAAATATCTCAACACTGCGTTTGATCCTCCACCGACAACTGACCAAACTAGCCAATCATTTTGCCTCTTCGTGAGCCTCTACTTAATGCTTGGACAAACCCCAACTCGCTAAGCCTGGAACTACAAGAAAAATGACGTCTTGGATAACTCCACCTCTAGGATAAATTCCTTTTACCTCCTAGAGAATTTCCAGACCAACAATAAATGAATTTCTCTTCCCTTTAGCAAAATCAATCTCCCCCTAAAGCTATTTGCACTGCCTCTATGCAACTTCTCTGGGAAATACGACCCTTCTGTTGCTAACTCCCTGGATCTGGATGAATTCCTTTGGGATCAATGTCCTTGCCCCTCTCTGTATCTGCTTCCCTTCTCTGGCTCGAGCTCTTCTGACAACTACTGTTGATCTCTGAAGGAATCAAATTTCCCAAGGACATTGTTCTTAAGTGTGTGTTCTCCATCTACCCATCAACCTCCTCTTATAATCTCCAGTTGGGACTCTGACAACCAAAATTAAAACGTAATTGATGGCTGAGATCATTTCTGGATCAATCCGTGTGAGTTTCCAGATAATTCACACCTTTCTCAATTAATTCTGATTAATTAAGCCCTTTTACTAAGTTTAGACTTAGGAACTATTTAAAAACTAGCTAATAATCTAATTAAGACACTTTTAGGTGGAATTTCCAGAAACGATTTCGGGGTTATGGAGAACTCTTGTGTTTTAGCCTCTGCACAAAGTTTCAAGACTAGAACACTTTTGATCGTACAAAAACTAACACAAATGGTCATCCATAACTAATTTTTTTTTTCGGCATTTGATTGGCTTTTTGGTAATTTCCTACTACATATGATCTTATTTTCTCTGGTTGTATAGTTGTTTCCTTTTTGTGACTCATACTACATACACATTATGTGTGTTTACAAAGTATAATTTTTATTTCTATTAATAAAAATTATGGGTTTTTTCTACATGAAAAAAATACAATATGTATATCGTGCGACATCCATTAATGCTAGAATAGTACAATTGTAGTTAACCAAAATCACATTACCATGGACCACCATAAAGTTGTTCCATAAAACTACCAAAAGCATAAATCATGTGTCAAAAACCACAAAAATGGACAAAAGAATCACCTAATTTTTTTCTAAGGGGTTTATCCCCGCTACAACCCCCTCGGGATAAAGGGGTTGTCATCCACCATGTGACCACCCCCCCCCCCCCCACAATTGGATAAAGGAGTTGTCACCTATCATGTGACCCCCCCGACTCAGCTCGACGTAGACCAATCATGCATGGAGCTAGTCATGCAAAGAGTATCAGTCATAAAAATACCTCTCTCTTCCTCAAAAGATAAAATTTCTCCTAAAGAAACAAATTGTTAACAAAAAAATTAATTAGTACAAATTTCCCATCTTATCTCATATTTTCTTTCATATGTCTTCACTCGATATGTTTAGCAACATTAAATTTCCAAGAAAATTTTGAATTATACTCCTTGCTTTTCTTTTATGTTTCTCCCAATCCTCTATTAATATGCAATTTGGAGGCGATTTGGGTTCCACAATGATCGACTACCCTTGATCCACAAGGAGATTTTCCATTTTAAGCTTATATAGTTCAAAATTCTAGCCATTAAACTTCTCAATCTCAATTCTTGTACTATTATCCATCCTTCCTTAACTGAAGTTCTATCTGAAGACTCCCACTCAAACAAGCTTATCTTGGATCTAGAAAAAAATGTCTTTCTTGTACAAATCTAGGGCTAAGATCCACAAAATTTGATGATAAATACATCCCTTTGTAGCCTAAATGTGCTCTAATACCAAATGTTAGACATCAACATCAAATTTATAGTTCCGATACAAAATTTTGGAGGTAATGGTCTTTACCAATATTGAACACTCTTTATGTCTAATTATAGAGTTGGCTAGACATATAAACCAGTGTAGAGGATCTATTAACATGAATATTTAAACGCATATGAGTGAAATTAAAGAAAATAAAGTAAACAATGACACACCATAAAGATTCGCACATTACATGTAGATTTCACCTTGGAAACCCTTAATTGAGAGAACCAACCAACCTTTGAGCTTCATCTCTTTCATGTCATATTTGTACTATTTATATAGATTATAATGAATCTCAACCTTGGTTCACACCTAAGACCAATGCACTCATGTATCATCCAATCTCTAGTGATTATGATTTCTTCATTATTCATCAACAACCTCACATCATGCTCTATTTATACATATATAAAACCTTAATCTATAGCTTATGAAATAGTTATAGATGGTTGGATCTTATTGGCCAAGATCCTAAGAATCTGAAGATTCCTAATTGTATTTGGCATTGTTTGAATTTAGTTTATTACCCTTTGACCACTAGTCAAGCACTAATTTTGATCGATTATTCTCAGACCTAATTTCGATTTTTCTTGACTATGCAAGTCGACTATTGGCTTCTATCAACTGCTCAACTTCCCATCAACATCCACTATGGTTCCTATCCTCAACCCAACCATTGACTTGTCTTCAACATGACTTTCAACTCATTCTTGACTTGATCGTCAACCCATTGACTTAATTAAACCATCTAATTAATTCTTCTCCTAGTTGGTTCTCCATGACTAGACATTGAGGCTTATCCCTAGTTAATCCATCCAAGTATCTAATCAACTAATTGAACTCTAATTAACTGAGTTTCCACTAAATATAACACCTAAATAATAGAGAACCTCGCATATTGTTTAGATGAGCCATTAAATGAGAGTGTAATATATTCATGATGATTTTGGTCTCTAGATAGATATGGTGTTTAATTTACATGTTAGAAACCATAATTTTATGTGTAAATTGTTTAATTTATTATTAAATCTTTTTAGATGTAGGATTGACTAGGGGTAGCATGCCTCCACCATGGGAATATTTTGACAATGCCATTCTTTGTGATGTTTCACTAACAAAATGACATATATTTGAGCACCATAGATTTGGGTAAGGACATGATACACGTTATCAGAAGTAGATGAGACTTTTAATTTGTTGTTTGTCTTTGGCGCCATACTAAATAACCCCATTGATAGCATTTGACACTTAGCATAAGTGTCTCCTCAAACAACTTCCTCAAGAATTGACACAATTATTCTATCATATACTTGGGTTCCTTGGTGTTTTTATAGATGCCCATCATAAGAAACACATGAGACATGCCCATGCACATGTTGATGACGCAAATGCTCAAGTTGATGTTGCAGAGCATCCTATAAATGTTCCTCATGATGTTCTTGTTTGTACTCATACTATGGATGTACAAGGCATTGGTATTATTATTAATACCACAATCCTTATTACTATTCTTATTATTGTTGTTATTGGTCACGTTTTCAACTTTTTTATTGCTAATTCCAGTTGTTAAACTATGAGTCATGACCTTGATGTTTAGATTTAATTTATTATGATACTAAGGCTAGTAGTTCTACTAAGGGCCTTAGCCATGGTCTTTAAAGTTTTGTGTTGATATTGGGTTTAGTGGTTTTATCAACGACCTTAGTTGTAGTTTTCACATTTCTATTATTGATGGAACATATCGAGTCACCACTAAGCCTCTTAAAGGGTACATGTTTCACATAACCAACCCACAACATCACTTTTGGTGAGGCGGGGTGTCCGAATTTACCCTTCCATTATTCATTTGAAACCTCCTTTCTTGGTTCACCATTGTCATTTATAAGAAGTTTCAAACAATATAGATATTATCTAATTTCGAGCTATGGACACAAAGTTATGGCCCTAAAAAGATTCACCATTTTAAGCCATGCTATCAAGCATATTAGTTAACATGTGGTAGTCTTGTGCCCATCTGTCATCGCCACATCCGCAAGATGGAAAATTTCAAATTTTCTAGATTTTCAGATGTCGAGATCATTTGACATCCAAATACTAGAGGTGTGCTCTATTCTTTGAGTCAAACACCAAGATATCCCTATTCCTAAATACCCAAAACATCTACCATATGGATGTTTCCAAAAATTCATCTAATGAAAGAGGTGGATTTCTATATACCTAGAATCCTAGATATCTAGAACATCGACAATTTTGTATTTCCAAAAATCCCATTTAATTGAAAAGTTGGATTCTTGTATATCCAGATTCCTAGATATCCAAAGCATCCACTATTTAGATATTTTTCCATCACCTTCCATGACAACATCCACCTCGCCTTCCACATTAACGTTGTCACACTTGATTTCCTTGTCATTATTTTACGTTAGATCCTACACACCGGTATGGCTTGGGGTTTTCTTACTAGAATGCACATGAGATATTTACATGGCATATGGATTCATGTCTATATTTTTCATTCAAACCTTTCTTTTAATAAAAAATTATTATATCCCACATATGCTCATGTATCCTTGGCATTAGGGTTACCTTCATGCAATGTTGCTTTTGTTTCGAGTTTGCCCATCCGAGTGATTCGACATTCGAATAAATGTTTGGGTTCTAATTAAAATAAACTTTGGATTCCTGATTATTTAACATTTGTAAAGTCTCAGAATCATCAACGTGCAACATAAAAGAGTTGTATGCCTAGATATCTGGATATCCAACATTCAATCTTAGCAAGGCATATACCCCTTAGCTCTGTTCTCTTTTGTGCTAGGCCTCAGCCACAACCCAAACTAGCCCATATCACTGGGGGCTTGGGATAACTTTGGACACCAATTTGATGTTTTTTTTTGGATATGCCTCCCAATTTTAGAAAATGATGCCTCCTCTTGACCCAATTCAATTCGGGAAGGGAAATTCCCTTTCCCAACATTCGTTCAAGGACATTGAGGATTTCTCCAACCTATAAAGGAATCCAAAACACCTTCATCCATAACCATAAATAGGATTTTTCTCTCCCAAGGAGTTAAAAGAGGCTACAAGCCACTTATTTAGTTTTTCCTATTCAAGTGAAACTTCTCACTCATTCTCAAATATGCACACAAGGCTTCAATCCCAATAGAATATTAGCTATAAGGGTCATCAACTAGGCCAATATTTGAGAGACCAACACTCATGATTTTCCTCAAGCATGTATATGTGTAGACCTTCAAGTCCTGTCATTCCAAAATAGGGATACCTTTTAGCTGAACAACCACACAACCTTCCCCATAGGGATTCCTATTATTCACATTCATTTGAAGGGCCATCAAATCCTAATCAAGCCTTTCAACAATTTTCCACTAGTTCACAAGTTAACTAGTGAACTCTTTAATACTTTATATCTGATGTTTTATGAAGACTCATTCCTTTGAGTCTCCACTTCAAAACAAGGCTTTTAATCTTGCATTTTGATCCATACCATCAACGAGACGCCTTGCCCATAAGTAGCATATTCAAGGCTTATTTTTCCTATCTGGAGTAGACCCAAATCTTGTGGTTATGACTCATTAAGGGTCCACAATCATTAAGAATCAACATCCATTCAATCATCATGGTTGTCCAAGAGGATGAGGGGTTACCTGTCTTCTCAACCATAATATATTGCCTGTTAGAAGGCCTATTGTAGCCATACATACAGGCTAGTCAAGCTACTATCAAGGACTTTTCTGTGGGACTTTCTCAAGGCTTAGATTCCCATGCCTTATTTTTCTACTAATGTAAGCTTTTGTAGTCTATATTGAAGGAGACTAATTACTTTATTGTTGGATTGACTGATTAGAATTTTTCTCTCAGTTTGCAATCTAGAGTTGAATTTTTCCATTGTAGCAACTTAGCTAGAATTTATGCTTTCATTTCAAAATAGTCTAAATCTCATTTTCAAGTTACATCTTTAGTTAAAATCATAATAGTCATAGTTTTGGATTTCTATAGATTTGAGTAGAAACAATTTTATTATTTAAGTAGTAAGTGACAATAGAGTAAATCTAAGACTAACTCTTCACCTATAATGATGTGCTTCTAAGTTTATGAACTCCCACATTAATTAAATTTATGCTGTAATTTATGCAAATAGATTATACCAACATAGACCCTTCGTAGATTTTTTAGTTTTTCTTACACCTTGATCTTTCTCTGATGGGTGATTACTTGAAATAATTTGGGGCTTGGATTTTTAGAATTCCTATAATTTGGTATTGATATCATTTTTTCATTTGCATTATATTTTAGAGGTATATTCTATGGAATAGGGTGTCTCCCATTATGTGTTGGAAATAAGGATTCCTTTAGGCCATTCCCTTTGTGCATCAGCTTGAACACATGATGCATCTCTCAAGGATTGGCATTATTGTTCTTTTAATGTATTTCCCACATGGATTATAGGGAAGCATAGTATTTTAGAATAGCTTTGAGAAGACATGAATACTCATTACAATGTAATAGATCCTTTCTTTCTTTTGGTGACCTCCAAGATGCTTGAAAATCAATATCAATGCACTTCACAAGTTGCTATAAACATGAACACCTTACTACAACAATTCATAAAATTGATGAACCCTAAGCAAAATTTCGTACATTAAGGAACATGGTTATTGATTTTAGTAAATATTCTCACTCTATAGCTTCTAATCATAGGATTTCCACAAACTTTGTTCAAGCAAATTTAAAGGAAGAAGACACAATTCATCAAATGTTGGAGGATATGGATCCTGAGAACTAGAATTATCTTCCTTCCAATCTCGATAAAAAAGATAACAATCATCATGTATTTAAATAATTTCTATGTATAGTAAAGCAATTAGAATATTATGAGTCTATTTTAAGTTGTATACTTATAAGTTTTTTTGCAAGAATCATTGGGTTGTAATACTTGTGGACTATTGTAAGTTTTGTCTTGTGAAAGCTGCCATCCATGTTTAAAAATTCAGGATAATTGTTTTTGTAATATGTTGTTTAGATTCTTGCAACAACTTTTATAATATATTTTTTTTCAATTTCAATTAAAATAAATGTATGAGGTGATTTATTTATCAGTACTTGCTTCAATGGATTTTTTTATGTAAGAAAATGTTGAGAGTTAAAATTAGGGATATGTAATTAGAATTGAGGTCATGAATGGTCTTAGATCATCTAAAATATAAAAATTAACAATTTGATTTCATAAGGGAATTTTGAAATTCATATAACAATGTTATAGGTCATATTTTATGGAACAAAGAGAATTATCAATATTTATACAATAATAGTTAGTAGGATATACATTGGTGCAGTTAATGATCCCATTGACAACGAGTCTTCATATGAAATTTTTTATTGACGGTTAATATGACCATTCTTAAAAATATAAATAGACAAAATGAAGAAGAAAAAGAAGAAAAAGAAAAGTACTATAGGAAGAATATAATGATGTCACAAGTTAAATTTTATGAAACAAAGGTAATTATGAACTTTTATACATGGAAAATTAGTAGGGATTACATTCTTCGAATTTTAATTTTTTCTATTACTCTATTTCTTATTATGTAAAATATATGTAATGCGATATAATATAGTTATAATAATTTGATCATTTTTTTCTTTTTGTTTAATTTGAAGATGAAAAAGCATTCACTTTGTCAATATTTTTTTTTGGTTAGCTTGACCCATGAGAGATTTGAACTTTGGATTTCAGTGTTTGTTGGGAAAATTATATGCGTTATAATTCCAACATTAAATTATCAATCCAGGACTCATAAGCTTCGAGGCACAAGCATAGGTAACGAAGGATCAGAGCATCTAACCTAAACTATCATCATGAAATCTGAAATTTGTTCCTAAATTAAGGTCGAAACTTCTATTCCTAGTTTGAAACTAATCTATTGATAAGCAAAGGAATAACTCTAATCAAATAATGAATTAATTAAAACTTACTAAGAAATCAGGGAAAATAATGAACAATCTATTCAAATGAGTGATACTTGATTAAAACAAATCAACATGTAAAAGATAAAATTTATGCCTAAAGCTAATTTTTCACACAACACAATTTATTAACAAACGGTCTCTAATTCCATAAACTGCAAAATAAACAAATGATTAAATATGATAATCACTCTGTTGAAATCACACAACTCACACTTCCAAGCTAGATTTTGCTAATTAACTAAATCAGAGCAATTCTGAGTACAAAGCACAGCTATGTACAGAACGCGGCCTGAGTACATAATATGGTTGAGTACATAATGCGGTTGAGTGTAGAATGTGGCCAAGTGCAGAATGCGACCGAGTTCTTGCTCCACAACCTGCAAAGTGAAACCAAAAACAATGCACTTGCTGCCCTCTACTCAAATTGTTGCCCTATACTCAGATCTACAAAACATTAATTAATCTAGAATACGAATTGAAGTGTTGGAATTCTGAAAACTATTTAGCAAACAACTTGGACATGAAATATAAATCTATTGACTGAAACAAAACACACTTCCTAAAACTATTCCTAGGATCACACCATAAATCAATAAGCAATTACATAATATAAAATGCAGAAATAAATTGAAAAAAAAATTAAATCTAATTCAAACCATTTGCAAGGAATAAAAATATAAAAGAGAAATAAATGCACTGATATAATCTATGTTAACCTTGCAAACCCTATGGGTTCAGGCGACCTTTCCTGTCCTTGTGTTGCAAGTCTAAAATTAATTCATAAAATGGACACCAAAGCTACAACAACTTCATCATCCTTTATTCATCCAAAAACACAATTTTAATATGCAACAACCTTGTAGCTGTGCTTCCTCTCCTACGTAGCTCCTCTATGTGTAACCTGCAACTCTTGTCTGTAACTATACTCTATGTAACTCGTCCTCTATATACTATGCTTTCACAATTTGAGATCCAAAACTCAAGGATGTGAGCCAAATGCTAATAAAATTACAAAAATACATTTCAAATGATGTTTTTGGAATTGGTTATTGCAAATTTGTCTTGGGAAATCTCATGATCCATATATATCATGATTGAAATATAAAATATCTGATTGAAACTCCATATAGTTTGAAAAAGAAACAAAATAAATCTTCAACCCAAAATATATGGAACCATGGCTGACCCAAAACCATAGCAGACCCAAAACCGTCAAACCCAATGATTCTGTACTTAACTTCAGAATTCTGGCACTGATTCTGTACTTAAAAATTGCGGTAACCATAAATTCTTCATGATGACGAATTTTGACAAACGGTTTCTGGGTTACTTGAATGAGGGTACTTTGAACAAGCTCCATGTCTTAGAATCACAATATTCTTCTTCATTTATCCCAAATTGAGATTTTAATCTACAACCATTCTATACTTAACCTGTAGCAACTAATTTAATTGACTTATGAAGAATTTCAACAACGAATCTCTGTAGTAAATAAACTTGGAAAAACCATCATTAGAAAATCATAGCAAAGTCATCTCTAATCATTTAAAAGTTAATAAAACTAATGATAATCAACCACGAAGTGTAATATATGAATTGGCGGCAACTTGTGGAATTATGATATGAAATGAGTTAAACATATAGGAATTTAGGTTATGAATAGTGGAATTGTACGGTAGAAAAATGGGCATATTTGAGGCCCAACAATGTTTATATAATACTCCTTAATATGGAAATTGCCAATTAGACTCCCCCATTAGACTATCCTCTCTGTCAATATTATATAATTTTATTAAATATATTTTTCTTTTGCAATTCAAATAAAATATGACATTTCTTTTTAATTCCAAAAAAATATTTGAAATAAAATAATCAACCGCATTATTTCCAATCCTATAAATACAAATGATTCGATCAAACTTGTCACTTTAATTAAAAACAAGTATAAAGTAATAAGTATTTTTTTAAAAATTGTTTTCTATTATTTATGTTGTCTCACATCATATATATCTTGGAATAAATTTTCCTTATATTATTTTATAGTTTTCTTAAACATCTTGAAATAATGTTTCTTTATATTATTTTATAATATTCTTAAATCTTTTATCATTGGTTGATAGAATTTCGTAATATTTGTGTAATGGATTTTGTGACTTGTTTGACATTTTTGGTGGACACTCTACCCATCATCAGGGACTAGAAAGCAAAGTGATATGAAACAAATGTTATTAGCATTATATAGAAATAATTCAAAGTAGCTTGTTAAGAATTATACATTTAAATAATTAGAAATAATTAAAAGTAGCCATTAAGGATTAAATTATAAGAAAACCAATTTGGATTCTATTATTGAACTTGTATGAGCCTTGTTAAGGTTGAAGAAGTCGCAAAGACGCAGAAGTAGATTGTTAGGCCAGAGTTCGTGTTTCGACACGAGGATATTGTTCAGAAGAATTGTCAGATATTGGAGCGATTAAGCGGACGTGGTATTTATTATGAACTAATACTCTTATTGGTATTCATATTAAAATATATTCAAAAACATATTCGTGATGCTAGATTGCACAGTAGAGGAGTCTCTTCCCTCTTTGTGATTAAAGTATTAATCACAGATCTTGTTTATTTCTACATTTTTGCATTCTCGCTTTCTTTTAATCCTTTCTGAGTGGTTGAAATCAGGAGATGATCCTGATAAGCCTTCTAGCTCTGATACCAACTACAAAGCGCACACAGCGAAAGCGATAATGCAAAAATGCAAAAATAAACAAGATTCGTGACTGATACTTTAATCACAGAGAGGGAAGAGACTCCTCTACTACGCAATCTAGCATCATGAATCTGTTTTTGAATAAATTTGAATACAAATGTCAACAAGAGTATTAGTTCATAATAAATACTAGGTCTACTTAATCGCTCCAATATCTGACAATTCTTCTAAACAATATGCTCGTGCCAAAACACGAACTCTGGCCCAACGGTCTACTTCTATGTCTTTGTGACTTCTTCAACCTTAACAAGGATCATACAAGTTCTAGAATAGAATCCAAAACAATCTACAAAGGAGACATAGATTTACAGAAATTGAGGAATCTTTATTGATGAACTTCAAAACTCAAGTATTACAATGTTGCTTCCCAAGCAATACCAAGTTACTTCTCCAATAGAAAGGCTCTCTAAATTTCTCAAAACCCGAATGCCTCTCTTCCCTAGTCTTCATCTATTTATAGATCCTTCCAGTTCTGGGTTTGGTGATACCTCCATATCAGATATGAGAGAATCTTACTTTACATCAAAATCAAATCCTTACATCAGATATGAGAGAATCCTGCTTTCGGGTAACCCGGAGGACATTTGCATAGTATCTTACTTTACATTAAAATCAAATCCTTACATCAAATATGAGAGAATCTTGCTTTCGAGTAACCCGGAGGACATTCGCACAATAATTCAATCATAAAATATTTTATATTTATTCTTATCCCTTTATTTAATTATATATGTCGGATTGATTACATTGTAAGAGATTCTTTTTCAGGGAACCTTACGAAAAACCTGTCTGTCACCAAAGTCAGACAGAAAGGCATTACAAACTGATAAAATGTTCTAGTTGTTCACGAGAATAATGATGTTCTCTAAACCTAGTCAAGGAGTCATTATTAAAATACTGTGAGTAAATTTCTTCCTCACATTCCCAAATTGGTACTTCAACATATTCTGGTACTTTGTCCTGAAAAGTAGTGGGCCAAAAGGATTTAAATTTGGATCTGTCATGGCATGAAATGACTCATAGTCATGTGAAGAGCCTTTCATATTTCCCCCGAATCTTCTAAAGAAAATATTTCGTGTAATAAACCAATAAAAGGATCCATTGGCGCGGAGTGATGCAAGCATGTGATAATTGGTGATATTGTTGATATCCAAAATCCTTTTGTATAAGGTTCCTGATTGATGTGCCCATGGTTCTGTAAATCCAGGAAGTTGTAATAACCAGAGAGAGAATGGGTAAAAACATAGAGGACTGGTACCATAAATGTTCCACCATTCTTTAAACCATTTAGGTGTGGGGTCTTGTTCTTCGATTTGTGTAACTTGCATCCCATGATATCTAAAAGAAAACTGCACATTATAGAAAAACAAGTTAGTTTTATTTTCAAAACACATACCTGTATACCAGGCTTTCTCTTAGCATCCATGATTTTCAAAGTTCTGAAGGTTGGGTGGCAATAGGAAATGATCAATGTATATTTCACAGCAGATTACATTTTGATTTGCATCTCTGTGTAATGTGAAATCAAGATTTCTCAAATCTTGAAGAAAGCTTAAAGCTTCAAAAGCTTCATCATTTCTTGCATTTGATCATCCCATGAGAAATAATGCTTTCCAGTTCCATGCTGATATTTGATTTCTTTCATTGGAAACCAATCTGCTTGATAATCGAGTAGAGTTTTCTACAAATTCAAAGTGTGAGAACCATTAGCACATTCAATGTGAATCTCATTTTCTAATCTTCTTATGATGTTACATCTGAGATTATTTACATCATTTCTCTGTAAAAATTCTCGGCTGAGAAGATCCGCGAAGGAATTATTAACTCCAAAAATTAACTCTACATCAAAACGATACTAGGCCAATGTCATTATCCATCTAACCATTGTTGCATCTTCAAAGTCACATTTATGGATAGCAAACTTAAGGGCCTGGAAATCTGTTTCGACTGTAAAATGTTTATAGATCACAAAATCTTTGAATTTGGCAATGCCAAGGCGGACAACTCTAAGTTCTTTCTTTAGGCTGGACCAATTGTTTTGTGTAGTTGACCATATTCCAGAGGTCTACTGGCAAATTTCACATTCCATTTTCTTTTTATTAGGATCATGTTGGTAGAAAATTGCACCCCATCCAATATCACTGGCATCTGTAATGATGGTTTTAGGCCATTCTTCATTGATTGTGCTTAAAGGAGAAATATTCCTAATTTTTCCTTTAATTCTTTTGACTGCATCTGTTAAATCCTCTGTCCATGGAATTGGATCTTTTTGCAATCTTTTATTCAATAAGTCTCTGTCTTGGGCACAATGTCTAACAAATTTGGAGATGTAATTCAAACTACCCAAGAATCTTTGTAGTTGATTTTTGTCAGTGATTCTGTCTGGAAATTTATCTATGAAATCAAGAATATGTTGCATAATGTAATATGATCCATATTGAATTACATATCCCAAGAAATATATCATAGTCTGAAATAACTTTGTTTTTGAATCTGATAAAACTATACCTTTTTCTTTGACTCTCTTGTAGAATATATTAAGATGCTTTATATGAGAGGGAATATC
>APFE030833855.1:0-10665 GCA_000404065.3 Pinus taeda
TTTTGTTTTTGTTCTAGGACTATCCTTGTGTAGGCAAGGCATCACCATTCTAGCTCTCAATATTTCTCCATCTCATCTCCTTCATCAGTAAGGATGAGACTATTTCATCAAACTGTAACGGAATTGCATAGCTACCTATTGCAATAACCATATAATCCCATGAATCTGGTAGAGAACATAATAAACTTATGCACTTATCTTCATCTAGAATTTTAATATCAATAGATGCTAACTGAATTACCACAGTATTAAATGCGATCAGATGCTCTATCACTGAGTCTCCATCTTTGATCCTCAGGTGATATAGCTTTTTCCATAGGAACAATTTATTCACCAGAGACATGGATTGGTACAAAGTTGCTAACTTGTTCCACAAAGCCTTCATCGTAGCTTCCCCTAATACATTTAGCAATACTAAATCTGAGACACACAATCGTATTGTGCTCTTTGCCTTCTGATCCAACTCCTTCCATTCTTCATCGGACACTCCTGTTGGTTGAGTACCCATATCTACCACAATCCATTGATATTTATCCACCAAGAGATCCTCCATATTGTGTTTCCACAACTCAAAACTCTAACCATTAAATTTCTTGATCTCTATCTTTCCACTACTCGCCATCTTCTTTCACCACCAGAATTAGTCTCATAGATCTACTACTAAATAGGGTCTGCCACAGGCCCAAGTGAAACCCCTTAGCAACAAAGGTGTCCCCTTGAAGCCAAAACAGCTTTGATACCAAATCTAGGTTTTAACCCTGCATAGAAATTACCTCCATACGAATTCTAAAACATAGAAAATAAACAATGCGAGAGCATAACACATAAAACACATATACAAAGAGATTTCCACTAGATCCCAAAACCACGACTAGCAGCTTGATTTTTCATTATGTTCCTTTCAATGTTATAATACATATTTATACATGCCGAAGCATTCAATACCATGGACCAAAAACCATCGCGTCCAATACCATGGACTAAAAACCATCACATCCAAAAAACATGTTCAAAAATCATGCATAAAACAATAGGTGGGTCCACCCAACCTAACATAGGGTCCAAAACCAAAATTTTCCCACGCGCTGCCCCGAACCCCATAAAGTAGGGTGACGGGTATGCCTCAAACCCCCTGTGAACCCCCCCTAGTACACAATCACCGCAACGAAGGGGGGCTCCACCCCACCCCTCTAACCCCCACAGTTAACTATGTGGGCTAGTCATGGAAAGAATATAACACAACCCAACATGGAAAGGCTAGGCTAAAAATACTGCAACACCTCAAAAAGGACATGCCATGGTAGAAAAGAAACACATGCATTCAAAGTCTACTAAGGAAATTACACATGAAAGTTGATACCTACAATGATGCCTATTGTCCCTACTTGATCCTGCCTTCCCCTATTTGATCCTTGCTTCCTCTTACCTTCTTTGCCAATCTTGCTCGAATGCCAAAGTGCTCCATGAAAATTCTAACTATCCAAGAGTATGAGAGAGAGAGAGAGAGAGAGAATAATGAGAGAGCTCCAAAGCTAAACTCACCAAGTCTTTCCCACTGATCCTCATAATCCTTTTTATTAATGATGCCTCTAATTTCTTAATTTTTCATTGTCTTCCTTCAATTTCCTCCTCACATGTGACATGTGATGTGTCACCATCCTTTTCTCCTAATTTCCATTATTTTCATAAATAAATGTGCCAAAATACCTTTTTTTCCCCTTTAATGCCTTAACCATTGCAATTGCCAATTTCCTTACCGATAAACAACCAAATGAACACCCACTTGGATGTCTTGTCGATCATTCAGCTTGGAATACGTGTCCCATGGAATCTTGACCAGGGCCATTACAAAACCCTCCCCCTTTGGGGAACACCATCTGCGATGTTTAATGACACCTATAACCAAATGATTGTTGAAAACAAAACATACTACCCATGGAGCTTTATAAGAGAGCTCATTGTAGTATTTACAATGAAACACCTACTCAAAATCAAAACCTCATGATAACATGATAACATACTACATATTAGAGCTTTATAACACAACTCATTACAGTACTTACAATGATATAAACATATACACAATATCTTAACCATCAAATAAAGGATATGATGCATGTAGCAATCAATAAGGAAATGTAGAGGCTCATAGATCCACCCTCAAAGTAATACCAGGATTTACCTCCTTCACAGGAAGTCTAGAATCCACTACAAAGTCAAGTCTGCATGTCTAGAGCTATAATCTCGTGCCACTTTTCCTCTTAGTGAATAGTTATCGACTCATTATTACATGTCATAACCCCAATGTGCATCGGATTCCATCTTGTAATGATAATGACCAAATGAAATCCATCAATGACCTTCCCTTCTCTACTAGTCCCTTATGAATCCAGTCACCTCTTCCATCTAGTCACTCACCTTCCAGGTTCTGCTGGCACCCCCATCCGAGGAAGTTCATCCCTTTCGAAGGCTTTCTTACATCAGAAGATTCAAAGACCAAAGCATATACTTACCTCAAAGCTACCATACTGGTCATATCATGCTCACAATCAATCGACACTATTGGGTACCAGTGTCCCACAATGGCCCTACTCCTAAAGTTATTTACAAGTGTAATGTTGCATGTTCTAATTACTTTCATTGTTGCTGCTACTTGGTGCACTCGATTTCATCCACCCTACCAGGCATGTTCATACATTCCTATACCAAGAACATAATTTCCATTATATTTAAAATAAATTGAAATAAATTCACATCATACCTCATTGGTAGCTCGTTAATAAGGTATATTTGAAATATTGTTCGCTTCCTGTCACAACAACTCAAACTAACATATTTGACCAAATCAACATGTATACAGATATTAGATCAAGTTAGCTCAAAACATAACCAACAAAATCATAAATCACATGTAACCATCATAAATCAAAATCATAGATCACATGTAATCATCATAGACCAGAATCATAAATCACGTGCATACTAAAACCAAAATAAAATACTAATACATATCCTTCATTGATCCTTACTTCTACCTTTGTCTTTATTTCATATGCACTTTTTATCAGTTTCCACACCTGACAATCTCCCAGTGCCTTCTCCTCAACCATGTGCATAGAAACATAGTGTAAATCGCACACATATAACGACACCATGAAATACATGTAATGACATAGAGTGCAACACAATGAGTATGCATGCCACAATACCATGACTACATTATGCACAAAAATAATAGCGCATTTCCGTAACACAATATCGAGGACATGCACAAAATACCACATGTATTCCAGTACCATATGTACAACATCTAGACAATACCAATGGTACGCTGCACCACCTCCACAATGTGCGTGCAACATAAAATGTCCATGGCACCACCTGCAAAACCTGTACGCAATTCCATATGTACACTACAGCACTATACAACACATACACAATACCAAATTTACACAGTACCACACACACGACATGTACGTGACACCATATACAAAGAGCCATATGCACTACATGTACATATCACCACATGCAAACAGTGCCACTTGTAAAATCATGCACACCACAACATGTGTACATAGTACCAATGTACCACATGCATGCAACACCACTTGTACATAGCACTTCATATCCAACATGTGCATAGCATCATCTATACACATCATTGCATATCCAACATGGACATGGCACCATATTCGCACATGTTGCATATACATATTGAAGATAGTATAATATGTATATAACACCGCATATGCATATTCACGCAACCCTATTTGTACCATATTGTAGATAACATTGCATAAATAACATGTACACATATTGTGTATACACAACAACACAAGTGCACACATCATAAATGCAACATGTACAACATATATAACGTATGCACAACAATAGTACCACACATCCACAACCATACTGTCCTTACCAAGAAACCTTGCTTCAAGTATCTTATTCATGCTTATCCTAGCATGTCGCAAACCACACTACTTTCACTTTGTTGATGTATCCCTTGCTATAGCCTATCCATAACATAGACATAATATAATCGCACAATATCAACTCATAACCACATGATATTTACCTTGTAATTTTTCATGACTACTCTTCCCACATGATTCCTCATGAACCACGAACTTATTCATGCCATTTAGTTGCATAAGCAATTTTTCCTTCACAAGAATGATCCCTCACAATCCCTATTAGATAGTGACATACATACATATATACTCATTAGCATAAAACAATCATCACCTTTTCAAACAATGACATTCATACATTCATGTATACATATATAAACATCAACATGATCATGATCATAACATAATTACCAGAAAAATTAAGGTTTAAGTTAAGAGAACTTGCTTATTTATGCATAGGCATTGAGAGAAATAGTTCCCAACATAGCCAAAGCATATGCCACCTCTGATCCATTTACTTTATCTTTTGTGGCTACATTTCTTGTGTCTGCATTGCTGCTATCCATTTACCACAATGGAGCCAACAAGTCCAACCAACTGTCATAGTCTTACCTTCCGTTGTGCTTACTCATGCATAGAGCTTCATCTAGGTCTTATATCATCAGTTGGGTACCACACATCTCCCCTGATTTCCATCAACTTTCCTCTTTCCAAACCAATTCCCAAGGCTCAAAACATAAAAGGCAATATAAGAAACAACAAAGAAGAAGACCATAAAAACCAATAACAACATGAATCTGTAGACAAAGTGGTATCGCCATACACTAGACATAAACAAATCTGGAAATCAAGCTCAACAATTCATAGAAGACCAAAAGCACAAGACTAACAACAAACATCGTGACTCAAACCCCATGGTTCCTAAGGATAGCTCAACCTGAGCCTTCTTCAAGATTCCATGGCAACCTGTCTTTCCATGTAGCTCCCTGCATCATGCTTCCATAAACACATAACTATCAATGTGTAATTAAGCATAATAACACACCAATTACCTCATCTTATTGTGCCAAGTATGTTTCTTGCAACTGAACACATCCACACCATCTCTCAATTGCTCCAATTCCCTTGACAGGTCCACCCACAACTACAAACTAACTAATATACCCGTCAAGTGCATGTTTGTGACTATAGCGCATAACCACATAATGTCAAACAAGATTAAGGTTAAGCAGACTTCCTGCACGCAAAGCACTGATTCATTTGGAATTAGGGTTTATAAACATAGCCAAAGGAATTCTTGCCCAATTACTTTCCTTTACCTTTTCACCTTGTTGAAATTGAGGCTTTCTATATGTTGTCACACCACCTAAATGTTAGTTATATAGACACATCAACTATTACATCGTCATTCTAATACCAAGCATGTTACCCTACAACTACTGACGTATGTCAACCGAGTGTTCAAAATATTAAGACAATCATATCTATTAATTTGAAATCAACTTTTACAAACAATCATATCATAATCCCGAGTCATCTCATAGTCATTAGACATAATTCTACAACTATCAGCTACATTCAAGTACATACCAACTATATTAACATATATATGTTAGTACAATCATCTTAAAATAAAATCATTGTAACACATACTCATATTAAGCAATTCATCAATCATTCAACCACTTGCAAGCATAGCATGTTCAATAAATGAACTAGGCACCAAATATACGACATAAGAAATCTCATACCTTAATGTATATCAAGGGAGACTATCTTGTTTGCAAAATCAATGTGTATTAGCATAATATAAATTCACAACATATCAGCTCAAAGACAAGTAAGATCATTATATCCATAACAATAACTAACTAATATGTTTACATCATAACTAATAAACAATCATCACTTATTCATAGAGATCACATATGTACGACCATTCTGGATTAGTATGACACCATATCACAAATATGTTGACTCATACCTAAATATTGAAACCATAACCATCTACATAGGCCAGACCAAGTTAACACAATATATATATATATATAACATCAACATGTTCAAGGCAATGAATATAACCATCACGCATATGACCAATCCAAATTATGACATCAAGATCTCAATGAAAAAATGCTAATCATCAAGTTATTATGATATAACAACAATAAGATACATGTCATGCTCATCAAGAACATATAACCTAATCATGATGCTAATTAACGTAAGGTAACAATAGCAATGCCTACAACCATAGGTTACCATCATTCTTGACTATTTGACCCATGTGCATATAAGTACACTAATCAACCAACATCTATCATCAATGTAACCATAACATCAAAATACATGTACATAAACCTAATGTATATAAAGCTAATGCATAGCAATCCTTAACCTACATACCTGCATGCCAAACACACAAACCTGTATGACAACCTATCCTCGCCTCGAGGTCCACTGTTGCAACTTCATATGATGATCTACATCTCCTTCTTTACCTCATTCTGTACATTAGCATCATAATATACCAATAGCACCATGATGACCTAAATTGCATACAATGACTTCACAAGGCATGTTTGACCTACTATTAAAACTACAACCAAGACCATACATGCTTAAAAACTACATATAGACATATAACACATGAGTGCAAAACCATACACGCACCATTCTAGCTAGAGTACAATCATCAATGCATGACCATATCAACTACACAAACCATGACCTAAGGCATGAGAATAACCATTACTCGAGTGTTCACATTACCACATGCAATTAACAATATGCACAAGCAATTCAAATTCAGCCACACTTATGCATAAACGCATGTAGTCGAGCATAAGGGACCAAATCATGTAATTAACCTACAAAACTAGTACATATAAACCACATATTCAAGAATATAACCTAACATACAAGGATGTAAGTAGGCACCCTAAAATAAACATGTAAGTGACATACAATCGATTCAAATTTAGCCACAAACTCATGACAGATGCATTCCACAAAATCAATATCAAATTCTCCATGATAACCATACTACAACCATAATCAATCATCAAGTAAATTCAACAAGAACATAAAATGAAAGTGTAAAAGATACACATGCAATTGACATGCATGCATGACCAACAAACATTCAACCCATTCAGTCCAAGAGTTGAACCATGCTTTGATACCACTCTGTAACACCCTCCTCCCATATCTACCCAAGCAACAGGCAAGCCGAGGTAAACATGTGATGAAAGGCCACTATGATAATATTGAACCTCCTTGGTGACTTTAAGGAAATGAAATATATGGAACATCACACGTAGCCATCTGACATCATTGACATAACCTTCAGAAGATAGGTCAACCACTCAGACTACCTATCCCTGGGTCCTACTATTTTTTGAGAAAACTTAGGGCAGGGTAACACTCCCTAGAAACTACCAAGGTGAGTTCGTTTCAGGACTAATTCTCACGAGACACTAGCAAGATGGTTTATAATTATCCGCGGACTAGCATTCTAGGATTTGAGCCACCCTTCTCGGCCCAGAGCTCAAGACACTGCCCATAATGGAATGATTATTTAGAATTTGTAAGGATATAAGAAAAGAAGGATGTGAAAGCAATAAGATGAACAAGATCATAACCAGACCCCTACTAGCCATGATAATCATTTTGTCAAACATATCATCAACATGCAACCTACAAGTGTAAATAACATAATTAAGAGTAGGGATCTCATACTTATCTGAGAATCAATATGAACCATTGTTTCCTCATGTCTTTTTCTAGCTTATCACTTATTAGGTCATAAATACAATATCCATTCAAGCAAAAGTAAAAACATGCTAACAGCCAAACATAGTTGCTGCCATAAAATGTACATATAACCAACATAATAGGAGAAAAAATGCAATGGACATATCGGCCATCAAAATCCATATATGTATCAGTACATTTTCACATGAAAATCAAGGGACTGAATTTCTCATTAATAAATGAAATGAACAAACTGGTGATTGGACTACCACATTCCACCCGACCATAGATTGGATGAGCCAAGTTTCTCTTTAGCCAATCACCCCCATTCCATATTCCAAACATGATTGTGGGACTCATAGAACACATCAAAAACACCAATGGATGTGGATACCATCGGAGTGCTCCACCTACACGTGAGGAATTTGAGTGAGTCCTAGTCTCTCGGGCTTTACTATGAATCCATAGTATGATCTAGGGATCACTAGGCACTACACTGAGACATACCCTGAAGGATTTATTTTTCATTCCATCCAAGAATCACTAGGAGAAACAGAGAGAAAATCCACCTCTTGGCTTTACCCCATATCCCGCCATTCAATGACAAGGATTCCTAAGCCTACCAATGCATACAATCTAGCTTTACCACAACCCACAGTCTGGTTCAAGGGTTACTAGGCCAATGGCTTCATGAATCCTTAGTCTGGTTCAGGTACCACAACCACCATGTGTTTTTCAGTTCAACGATCCACCCCACTCAGCTTAGAATCCAATCTAGTCATCCCCCACAAAACGCATGGGAGAACCCATATCATCAAAGCTATTAGAAAATTGCAAGGGTAGGCTGAAAATACTGTCACACCTAGAAAAACACATGCCATGGTAGAAAATAAACACATGGAATCCCATGCATGCCAAATCTAGCAAAGAAAATACACATGTAAGTTGATACTTGCAATGAAGCTTGTTGTAGCTGCTTGATCCTACCTTTGCCTTCTTGATCATTACTTCCTCTATGGTTCTTTTCCTTCCTTTCTTCAATGCCAAAGTGCTCCAAGGAAAATCTATGTATCTAAGAGTACAAGAGAGAGAGAGAGAGAGAGTAATGAGGGAGCTCCAAATCTAAATTTACCATGTATTTCCCATTGATCCCCATAAGCCTTTTTATTAATGAGGCCTATATTTTCTTCATTTTCCATTATTTTCCTTCAATTTCCTCCTCACATGTGACATGTGACCTTTCACCTTCCTTTTGTCCTAAGTTCCATTATTTTCATAAATAAATTTACCAAAATACCATTTTGCCTCTTTAATTCCTTAGCCATTTCCTTTGCCAATTTCCTTAGCCATAAAAAACCAAATGAACACACACTAGGATGTGTTGCCCATCATTCAACTTGGAATATGTATCCCATCATCCCCTGTCTTTATATATTTTTACATGGAATTTTCACCACGGTTGTTACATAATTGATCCACTAAATCCCCCCGAGTTGAGATTACTTTCCTATGGAAGCAAAAACCCCCTTGATTCCTCAATGGCCTATTTTATAATCTTCCTTCCATCACATTTTGTTGGCAGTGTCCTTCCTTTTTGGGCCTTTCAACTGAACTTCCTTGGCTTTCCTTTTTTTCCTTTTCGAAAACTGTGTTTTACCTTTTTCTTTAAAACCCTCTTTTATCTCCCACGACACTTTATCCCTCCCATGGTAAGTGTTTCTTCTCGAACTTAGTGATTTAATAGATATTTCTCTTCCATCATATTAAATCTTGTTGATCACTTCCTAGGGATTTTTAGGAGTCATTTAAGGGAAGGTTTATTTTGATCTTATCCACCATTAATGGTTTCCAAATCTTGGCAAGAATCTCCTAACTCTAGTGCTACTTTCTCAAGTAATTTTGAACTTTTTATTTATAAATAAAATCTATTTATTACACCACACAATTTTTTTTGTTCATATTCATCTCAAACCCAACATAGATTTCTAGCTATCAAAACAAAAAATCGCCTAGTCTAAGAATAATATGATATTAACATAAAAAATAGAGGGGTATTACACATGAAATTGAGCAAAACATAACATGTGCACCCTCCACGTAATACATTTAAAAGGCCCATGTGGTAGCCACATGTTAGCCTATAGTTGGCGCACATTGCAGCCTCTAGTTGTTCCACATGGTAGCCTCTGGCTGGCACACATTGTGCCAAATGGTATGTTATGCTTCTTAACCTGCAAAGCAATATCGCACCGAGAATATGCGAGAAGAATACCGAGAACACAGAAGATGCGAAGAAAATATACCCAGAACACAGAATAGCAATGATTTTATTACTCAGAGAGAAATGTTCACAGGCCTCTTCGAGGGGGCAACCTCCAATAGAGCAGAGCTCGATTACAAAACAAGACACAATACTCCTCGCAGGGAGTCTCTATCCTTTATATATGACTCATACATGCAATATCAAGGACAATACGTGGTTTTTTATTAATCATCTATCTTAATACTACCGCCCTTTCCGTTTTTTAATACTACGCATTTGCAACTAACTGTGGTCCATTGCAACTAACTGGGTTTAACCATTACACAGTAATTATTATATATTGGGCTTATATTGACTCTTGACTATGACGTGATCCCATGACATGAATAAGGGGGTTAGGGTGGGACCCTAACATGCCCTCCCCCTTAAAACTAGCCTTGTCCTCAAGGCTGAAGCTGCGGAAACTGGTGAAGAATAGTGGCTGGTCCCCAAGTTGCATCTTCCGAAGAGGTGTCTTTCCATTTGACGAGGACCTCTTTAATCATGCGGCCGCGCAGGTGGTTGGCTCGTGTGTCTAGAACCTATTCCGGTTGAAGCCAGACTGACCCTTCCTCGTCCAATTCTGGTAGACTGGTTTGAACTCGGCAATTGTTCCCAATCACTTTCTTGAGGCACGATACATGGAAAACTGGGTGGATTTTTGCTGTAGGTGGCAAGGCCAACTTGTAA
>APFE030833858.1:0-12169 GCA_000404065.3 Pinus taeda
AATCACAAAAGGCATCAAAAGAGGGGGACTTGTAGTCTTGTCCTTGAGAAATGAAGGCTTCTC
Organism: Pinus taeda; assembly: GCA_000404065.3. Taxonomy (NCBI): domain Eukaryota; kingdom Viridiplantae; phylum Streptophyta; class Pinopsida; order Pinales; family Pinaceae; genus Pinus; species Pinus taeda. The sequence goes on from APFE030833858.1 coordinate 64, forward strand.
TAGTAGAATGGAAGGTGGAAACAAACATAGAGTAGGTTGGTCCCAACTTAGTAAGAATGGAATAGATAACACTACCATCTTTTTTCTTAACCTTAACATCTTCCAAGAGAATTGCAAGAGTCTTGAACATGGACAAAAAATCTTCAATGGAAGAAAAATTATTTGGGGTCCAACGTAAGCAACTTATTTTCGAGTTGATGGGCTCTAATTTCATTTTTAATTCCAAAAAATTTAGTGAGCTATTTCATTACTTCATCAGGGGTATCAAGTTTTACTATATAGAATCTAAGGTCTGGAGAAATAGACATCCCTATCAACCCATGTGTTTGATCTTGCCTATTTTCCCATTTGGCTACCTTATCTTCATCTTTAGGTTTAGTTTCTTGGCTTGAGGCTATTCTGTAAAGACCTTTACTTCTAAGTAAATCCACAATGTAGGACCACCATTGGAAGTAGTTGTTGTTGTCAAGAATAACTTGGCATGAGCTTTCCATTTTAACAGAAGCTGAAGCTGTAGATGCTGAAACTAAGCATTCCAATAGAAAGATCTCAAAAAATTAGGTCGATTAAAAAAACGACTCTGAAAATGGCTTCCATATGACGAAATTATGGATTTTTGAAGAAAAATTGTTGCAGATGCTGAAGAAGTGTGTGAATGTGCAGAAGTGAATGATAATGTTATATTTTAAAAAAATCCCCCCCTTTCCAAACTTAATCTAATTAGTTCACTTTAAAAAAGCTTTTATGTGACCCACTTTTATAAATAAGTGAAAGTCACTTTTACAATGGTACTTTATGAGCTAATCACTAAATTGTAACTTAAATAAAAGATAAAGATACTTTAGAATTATAAAGACTCACTTTTTATAATGGGTGAGAACACTTTTACATAAAGTAACTTTAAAACATAAGTTACATGTGATTTTTGAAAAAGTATCTCAACAAAAAGAAAAACTTAAACCAAGACCTCTATTCTCATAAAGTAACTTTGGACCAAGTGAGCTAGTTTAAAATGTTAGTAATTTTTGGAAAAAGAGAAAGGTTTTTTTGTTTTTTTAGTCATTGAAGCTTTGGGGTGCGTGCTTACTTGAAAAAGCTCTTTTTTCCTACAAAACAAAAAACCACGCAACCCAACACAGACATGCAAAAGAAACCAAACCTTATGGCTTGAAGTTAGCTTTCACCGGAAACTACATATTTTTCTCGATGTTTCTTATTTTCTAAGATCACACTAAGACACGACGGAAAAGAGCATACGCATAAGAAAAATCCTTCTTTTCTCTTTTTGATTTGCCTAGATCACACAGAGTTGCGGGGAAAAGAGCATACACAGAATTGAAAGGTATAGATCTGGTAATAAAAAACAGAGAGGTAAATAAACCGAAATAAACAGAGAGATGAATAACTAAAACTGCAAATAAAGATTGTATACCTCTAAATCTTAAAAATGACGTAGCTAGGGTTACCTTAAATCTTTTCGCGTGAAACGAAAGGGGTTCCTCATTGGAACAGATGCTCCTAACACAATAGAGTAGTCCTCTCGACCCGAAATAAGTAAAAAACAATAGATCTAGGAAACTACAATCATATGTAGTTGTACCTCCTTCGGATTTGGATCAACAATGGATGTTGCCCTCAAATAACTTTGATACCATGTAGGAATTTACAGGGTGATTTCCTCAGATAGAACACCAATGGACACCGCTCACATAAAGATCACATATCAATACACCAGTATTCTTGATGTGGTTAAAATCCTCAAAGAGGGAAATAGTCCATGTCCTAAGCCAACACGACCAATTCAAGCAATTTATTAGTAAAAGAAAGAAAATTTACATAAGCTTCTTTCATGAACGGTCGCCCTAGAAATGACCCTCCATGCTCTTTAAATAGAGATCATGGGCTAATTCGGTGTTAAACCATAGGTCAAGCGTCAATAATACCGAGGAGAGAATGAACCGTCAAATCACTTCATGTCTAGAACATATCGTGATCATCAGATTGTAAGTTACAAAAGTACATAGTAAAGAAACACACTTTACCTAACTATACACTAGACCAAGTTATACTTAACTATTTCCTATGTGTCGGAATATCCTAACATGGAAAATAAGCAGAAGTTGGGTCACTGTCCTCTCTTCCTAGTTTTATTTTTATTGATGTTTATTTATTTTTATTTTTATTTTTATCTTATTTTCTGTTTATGTTAGAATCTATCCTATTTTATTTTATTCATTATTCTTGGCTCCTTTAATTAAAGGGTTGTGTTCCTTGTTTTGTTTGACTTGGATTTATGTAATTAATATTTTGATGGCTATTCTATTTATTTTTATGGTCTTGGCACATTATTTCTTGTTTGACCTTGCATTTTTAGGTTTTCCTATTGCTGATTATCTTGAGTTTTATTTCTTTTGTTTCTAGGATCTTGACTCCATTAATTATTGTTAGGACTTTGCTCCTTGTTTCTTGTTTGACTTGGATTTTTTAATTCTTTTTAATCTAATTATTAAATTAAATATTGAACACTAACTTATTATTATTTTTTAATCTTATTATTAAACTAAATATTTTTCCTTAACTTCTTATTAGATTTTATTTATTATAATTTTGTCTTAATAATTAATGTTACTTATTAACACCCGATCGGGTTGAGGAGGTTGACAGGTGGAGTAATGAAGATGCGAAGGTGTGCAAGGATGGACAACACCGCCAGGTTTCAAGGTATGATGGATACAGGCAGTAGGAGCGGTGAGACGAATCATAGACTGGAGCGAAAGGACAACAGGGCGACGGGGAATGACGGTGGCGTTGTCAGGATGTCAGACAAAGGACAGGGAAATGATCGCGAGAGGACAGGGGACAGTAGAATGGACAGGGAGGTGGAGCCTAAGGACATTAAGAAGGGAGGTATAAGGAAGGTAGGGTGGCGTAGAGGGACGAGAGATAGCACATGCAGGGAAACTGGCGAGAGAGGAGAAGAGCGGAAAGATACAGACAAGATAAAGCAAAACTTAGGAAGCAGGACAGAAGGAGCAGGGGCGCACAGACCGGGGACAAAGAACAGGGAAAGAATGGCAGTGGAAGGAAGCAGAGCGGCGGGGAGATGGATGCGAAGCAGCGCTGGTGATGGGGATCAGAGCCGAGCAAGCCAGGACGTAAAAGGCAAGGGGAAAATGGAAGAGGACCCCGAGCAATTTTACATCCCGGTATATGAAGTGTCTAAGGATGATAATGAAGCCCATGAAGACTAATTGGAAATGGCAGCGGAAGGAAATGATAACCGCGACCAAAATGAGCAGGGTATCGGAAACAAAGCTACAAAAAGGGGCCGGAAGGAAGCCGAAGATAGACAGGAGCCGGGTGACGAGGTTGGGAAAGGCAAGCGAGGACGAGGGCGAGGCCGCCGTGGATGAGGAGGTCAAAGCAGGCGAGGAATCGCAGAAGGGAGAAGCAGGAGGGGCTGACGCTGTCGGGAAGGAACAACAGAAGACGGGGAGACCAGCACGGGTGTAGAAGGTAGACAGGGGAGGAGAACCATAGAAACAAGAGTTCGAACAACAGAGAGAGCCTATAAAGAACGAACAAACCCGAAAATTCGAAGAATAATAGAGCACTGGGAGGAGGAGGCCATTCAAGCACAGTCAGAGGAAGAAATGGAGGACTGGATGGATCTTACGCCAGACCCAGGCCATACCCGAGGCAGAATGACTCTATATAAGCAATCCATGCACCTCTATTGGGTCATGAAAAGACTTATGGACAAAGCCATGGAACAGATAGCCTTAGAGATGGCTGAATTGTCACAGGGTATCCCCAACCTGAAGAAAGAGATGAGGAACATCCTGATCACCCTGCTCATGCAAGACAAAACGCTGGAGGATCTTCAGAAGCAGCTAGAGGTGAATGGCCTGGTGGTCAAGAAGGAAAAGGAGCAGCATGAGGATGCCGGGACTCAATGAAGATAGGTATGTTTTTTTTCTGATATAGATAGAAAATGCAAATTTTTTGTTTTTCCTTAGACATGTATAGGAATTATGATAAGACTTATTTGCAGCTAGTTGTCAATGTTACTAGTTACCAGATGAATGTTTACAAAGCATGGAAAGACAGTATGAAAACATTTTATTTTTGGTCTGTAGTCAAAAACTATAGGTGGTTAATAAACTTGGTTTCCCTTCAGGGCAGGTTGAGATCACCTTAAGATTGTAATGGTTTTCTTTTTCTGATAATAGAGAATGGTAACTCCCCAGCTTACAAAAAAAATGTTACTTATTAAAATATTATTTTTCGAAAGCTAGCTGTTTATTATAGCTGTTAGCTTGGCTTAGGATCTCTACATTGCTCTCTATTTAAACTAGTGCCATGATCAACCTCTTCATCTGTCCCAATGATGAACCACAATAGATGGATCGAAACACGTTGTCAAATCTTTTTTGTATGAGATTACTACCGAAAACAATTTCTTAACAAAAATAATAAAATTAATATTTTGAGGTTAGGATTTTTGATATATTTATATATCGTTAATTAATACTTCAATATACATAAAATAATTGTCACTGAAAAATACTTTTAAACATTTGACATAAAATACACATTTTACATATAGATATAATTAAAAAATATGTATTTCATGACTTTTTCACTAAAACTGACATGTTAAATAAAATATTTTTATGAACAAATCCAATAAAAAAAAGTTGGGAAAATAGAAAATTTTATGATTTTTTTTTGTGAATTTTATATCAAAAAATGATGTCATTTGAATTTATTTTCAAAAAAAAGTGATTTATAAAATTTTAATACAAAAATAAGAAAAAAATATTAAAATCAAAACATTAAATAAAGCTCAATTAAGGAAAAAAGAGAAGCTGTTGATACTGCCACATTAAAATAATAAAAATTAAGAAACTCAAAAAGAATAAAATAAAAGAAACCATGCAATTAAATTTTAAAAGGAAAAATATAAAAAAAATTTGAACAAAAAAAAAAATTAAAACAACAATAAAAACAAATAAAAGAAATGAGCCCTCGCACCGCAGCGCTTGGGCCGGACTGGGCGGGACTGACCGATTTTGGGAATCGGCCAACCCCTGCCTAGCTTCTTGAGGGGCCACAGACGAGCGTAGGGATAGCCATAAAACTCTCCACACCCTCACCAACAGCCCCTCAGGCAGCTGGTTTATTTTTTATTTTATTCAATGTTTAATTTAATTTAATTTTTTGATTTTAAATGTTTATTTTTAAAATTTTAATGTTTTTTTCATTGATTTTTATTTATTATTATATTAATTTCTTTTACTGTTTTATTAATTTTTTTTTTTCTTAATGTTGTTTGTTTGTTTGTTTTTTTTAATTATCCAATTGTATTATTTATTTTTTTCCTTTTGGCGTTTTTAATTTTTTGAAATTTTTATTCTTTTATAAAGTTAAATTTTTGTCTTTTTAAATTTTTTTATCGTTTTTTTAAGTTTCATTTTTTTCAATGTTTCAATTTTGTTTGTTTTTATTTAATTTATATATTTTTATCGTTTCTGTTTTAGTTATTTATTTTTTTTTCTGCAGTTCTATGTCGATCCTCGGCTAGTGAACCCCAATCCCATTATGCGTTAATTGATAATGTGATTTTTAAAGTTTTTTTGTTTTTTTTGTTTTTTGTTTGTTTGTTTGTTTTTTTTGTTGGTTGTTTGTTCTTTTTGTTTTTTTTTTTTTTTTTTTTATAATGGATTGAGTCCGCCCCACAAAGTGTCAAATTTCATGGTTGACTTTACAATTTTTATTGCAATAGGTCGATTTTTCCAACAATGCGTGTTAATTTAATGGTTGATTTTTAATTTTTTGTTGCAATACTTTTAGCATTTAAAAAAGAAATTACTCTTGGTATAATGACTTTTTCATTTTAGGTGTTTACTTCTAAAGTTTTTTTTGTCATATAATTTTTCCATAATGCCATGGTTGAAATACATTGAAAACTTAAGGTTTTATGTAGTCATGAACTTTGGTTTTAATTCCATGGCTGAAAAATTATCAAAATTTAAAGGTTTTTTGGAGTCATGATATTTTATCTTTAATGCCAGTGCTAAAAAATGTTGAAAATATATCTTGAAAAAGACACAGTATTCTAGCATAAACACTTTTTGTTTTTAGGGTATTTTTTGCACAAAAATGGCTTTTATTGGTTTTTATTTCCATTTTAAAAAATGTTAAAAAAAAACATCACTCACATTCAACATTATTTCAACATTAAAACTTTTCATTTTTAGAGTGTTTTTTGCACAATTTTTTTTGGCTTTTGTTGCCATTTTTAAAAAATGATGAAAATTTACCCCGAAAAAAAGACATTATTCCAGCATCAACACTTTTCGTTTTCAGGCCATTTTTTCATGTTTTTTGGGTTTTTTTATTAGGTTTTTTTTGTTTTGAGGTTATAGTTCGCATTTGATAGTTTAATTTGTTTTACAAGATTCCTTGTTTTTTTCCCTCAGATTTGGATTTCTATATGGACACAAGCCAAGTTGGGTTCTCAACTCATGGAGGGGAAGATCTCTATGCTCAAGGGTGCCTTGTTTGATTACAATCTAGAGGAGGGTTTTCAGATTTTCATTAATACCCTAAGTGACATCTCAGTCCTTTTATGGTGTTTGGATCTAACCTTGTGGTGGATCTAAAACCAAAGATAGAGTAGAGGATTGACATCTCTGTGATTTTGTAGAGCCTATTACATGAAGGCAAACAATTAATTGATTTCTCTCTGCTACACAAATATGGTATCTCAAGAAACTCTCCCATCGTCATAATTGTGAGGTTGTGTGGTGGAGCATCGATTATGAGGAAATCAAACATCTCCGTATCTTACAAGGAAGCTACTCATTACAGAAACCCTAGTGGATATGTCTCCTTCAAAGATGCAGTGCAAGGGGAGGTTCATATCCCATCAGATCAGATCCAAATCAAACCAAGGCCCTTCATCGTAGAACAAATGGAATGAGCACCAACCATGGAAGTTAATCATCCAGAGGTAAACTCCTTTTTTTTTTAATCTCCAGTCTAAGTCTGTTATATGCAGATTCAATGGTTTCTAGCCTAGATCTTACACATTACACCAATGGGTTTTCTCTACTTGGGCCCCTAATTGTGATATCTATTTATGTTCCAAGGGTTTCTTCGTTGTTCAATTAGATACACATAAATATCTAAAGTATGTCCAAAATGAAGGGTCATGGTTTTGGGGTAGAGTTGAGCTCTACATTACTCCATGGTTCCTAATTTTCAGTGTTATAATGTTAGGTCCCTATACTACTAGTGTAACCCCTTATTGTTATTAGTAAAACCCCCTTATTATATTGTTGTGCCCATGTAGTCCCCATATTGTTATTATTGTGCCCCACAGAAGCCCACTATTGTTATGATTTTTCCCTTACATTATTATTGTTATGTCGGTTCTGATTATATTATGACCCCTTAGACTCCTATATATATATATAAAGGAGGTCTTGTCATTTGTATCATCCAAGAATTGTTCATTTGTGTAATGTAAAGGAGGTTTCCCCCTCGAAGAGGCTGAATTCTAACGCATTGATCTATCTTTTCTATCTTTTTGTGAGCTGGTTTCATAAAATTTGGTATCAGAGCTTTGGATTCTAGGGTTTAATTGCTCCAAATAGGTCATCATGACATTTTCACTATAACGTTTTTTAGGCGACGTTTCATAATTTAACAAAAAAACCCATTTGAGATGAAATCTCTCTGAACCTCCGGTCCAAATTTTAGATATTTTCTTGCTATACTTTTAGAGATATGATTTGAGGAAGTTAGGGTTTTTGCAACCTCTAGAATTCATCTCAAACAGGTCATCGTGGAAGTTTCGCTATAATATATTTTCTACAAATGTTCAGACTCTAAAATTAAAACCCATTTGAACTGAAATCTTGGTGAAGCTTGGATTCGAATTTAAGATCTTGTCTCGCTATATTTTTAGAGATATAATATGAAGAATTTAGGGTTTTTGCAGACTCTTGAATTACATTATAAATAGGTGATCTTGGGAAACTCGTCATAACTTTCTCTCTAAGCATAATATTGAAATTTCGTAAGAAGTCACAGAAAGAGGATGGACTGTAGTTGTTTGTCTATATCTTTTAGATCCTAAGGTTGAAACAGTGACACGTGGCACTTCTTACAAGTGCACTCTACTGAACCAATCTATAATCAGGTCATCGTGGGAGATTTGACATAACTCTTCCTTGCAAAATCCAATCTTGATCAGACTTTCGGGGTTAGAAAGAGAGCCCAGAGGACTATTACATACCGAAATTTAAAAATTAAAATTTCCAAAAGTACAGAGTTATGGTCATTTCAAGATCGAGCTCCTAAAATAAAGAAAAAGTGAGATGAGGAAGTTTGATGGCAAGGATCTGGTAAATTGGATACTACAGATGTTGAAATATTTTGATCTACATGTTGTAACAATGTTACAAAAGGTATGTATTTCATTTAATTATTTAGAACCGAATCAATTTTTATGGTATAAAGGGTTTTTTTCTCGTAAACCACTTGCCACGTGGTCAATTTTCACGGAGGAAATGATAGCACATTATGATGATACAAAGAGAAACACCTTCTTTAGCCAATTGATAAATCTCAAACAAAAGGGTTCAATGGTAGAGCACATTGAGGACTTCCAAAAATTGAATATAAGGGTAAATGATATTCCAGAGAAGAAAATGGTTGATGTCTTCATAGGGACTTTAAAACATAACATTCAACATGAGGTTCGTCTTTGGGAACCTGATTCATTGGAGAAGGCATTCAAGTTGGCAAGAAAAATTGAAAGCGAAACTATGGAAACAAGGAATCCCACCACTCACGACTATAATTATGGAAGTGTTTTTTCTCATAGCCTTCCACAACCTACAAGGTTTACACCACAATATTTGGAATAAAAAAGAGAAAAAGGGCTTTGTTACAATTGTGATAACAAATACACTAAAGGTCATAAGTGTGCCGAGAAGAAATTATTTTACATAGATTATGAAGAGGAGGAAGAAAATGATCAAGAAACATCAAAAGAAGAGGATATACAATAGGAACCCACCCTAGAGAAAGAAGAAATGAATCTGACCATATCTTGTAAAGCATTGGCAAGAATTATCACTCCTCAAACTCGCAAGATAGAAGGACATATCAAGAAGAAAAAGATTCAAGAAGTGAAAGATCACATCGAGAAAGAAGAAATGAATCATATCTTGTAAAGCATTGGAAAGAATTACCACTCCTCAAACTCTCAAGATAGAAGGACATATCAAGAAGAAAAAGGTTCAAAAAGTGAAATATCACATATAGAAAGAAGAAATGAATCCGACCATATCTTGTAATGCATTGGCCGAAATTACCACTCCTTAAACTATCAATATAGAAGGACATATCAAGAAGAAAAATGTTCAAGAAGTGAAACATCACATCGAGCATCAAGAAATGAATTCGACCATATCTTGTAATGTATTAGAAGAAAATACCACTGCTCAAACTATCAATATAGGACATATCAAGAAGAAAAAGGTAATAATGTTGATTGATTCGGGTAGTACACATAATTTTATTCATTGTAAGATAGCCAAGGAATTGAATTGCTTCCTATATCTAGCACCAAAGTGTCAAGTGATGGTTTCAAGTGGAGGACCCATAAATTGCTCTAGAAAGTGTCATAATATCAAGATATCCATGGGACAATATGTATTGAATAGCCCAATGCTTTCCATTCCAATGGGTGGTGCAGATGTTTTACTAGAAGTCTAATGGAGCCTACAATCTTTGGATACGATAGATTTTGATTTTCAAGAACTTTTCCTGAATTTTTTTGGGAAGGAAAGGAAGTTGAATTGAGGGGTATTGAAGGGAAACCAGGAAAGATAATCAACTCTAAAAACATGACAAAGCTTCTAAATAAATAACAATGGGCGTAATTGCACAATTATGTTCACTAGAGGATCCCACATTGAAATCATGTATTTCTCCAGATCTCCAAAAGATTTTGGAAAATCATTCCAAGGTATTTGAGACTCCCAAAGGCATCCCACCTATTCATGATCATGATCATGCTATTCATTTGATTCCAGGAAGTGTTCCTCCAAGCATTAGGCCTTATAGATATCCATATGCCCAAAGGAGTGGGAACTCATTCAAAAGTTGCAGAAGACCCAATTCAGATAGTATTGTGAGAACTTGACAAGGAAGGAAAAATCATATTGGAACCTGAACCAATCACAAAACTGAGAAATCAATAGCTACGAATTAGATCAATTTCAGAGTATCTCATCAAGTGGAATAACTTACCCCCTGAAGATTCCACATGGGAGGACAAGAATTTATACAGAAGCATCAAGAACTACTCAAGCATTGAGAACAACACTTTTTGAAGGAGAGGGGCATGTTAGGTCCCTATACTACTAGTGTAACCCCTTATTGTTATTAGTAAAACCCCCTTATTATATTGTTGTGACCATGTAGTCCCCATATTGTTATTATTGTGCCCCATAGAAGCCCACTATTGTTATTATTTTGCCCTTACATTATTATTGTTATGCCGGCTCTGATTATATTATGACCCCTTAGACTCCTATATATATAAAGGAGGTCTTCTCATTTGTATCATCCAAGAATTGTTCATTTGGGTAATGTAAAGGAGGTTTCCCCCTTGAAGAGGTTGAATTCTAAGGCATTCATATATCTTTTTGTGAGCTGGTTTCATAACATATAAGCATGGTGGTTTCAACAATGTTGGTATAAGTGATACTACCCAATACTCCTATTCCTTTATAACGCCATCATGTCCTAGAGAATATTGGAAATACTCTTGGAAAATTCAAAAATATGGATATTGACAAATGAAAAAAATGTATCTTCACTTTTTCCAAAATTTGTGTAGAGATAGACCTCAACAAAGGTTTACCTCATCGCATTCAACTGAAACATAAATTATTTTAGAGGACTCAAGTATTAGATTGTGAGAACACAACATTCAAATGTTAAATTTGTTTTCAAACAAGACATTTGTATAACACATTCCCACAAGCCAAAAAGATCCCAAAAAAGGAGACAATGCAGGCCCACAAGCCAAAGGGATGACAGGTATCCGACCCTCATCTTTTTGAAGAGAAGGAAGAGGAAACCATGGAGAACCATCCAAATACAGATGAATAGGCCGAACTAGGTAACCAAGTAGATGGGGGTTTTGTGGATTTGTTTGGAACCACAACCCACACACAAAAGTTTACTGAATTAGAAGAGATCCAAGCATCAGAGCAACAGAAAGAGGAAACACTCAACGAAAAGGGTATGGTGGGTATAAAGAGAATTCATGTCTTAGATAGCTTAGATTCAGACAAATAAGTTCCCTTGCATATAATTGGAAATGAATTAATAATGGTAACAATTGATCCCAAACCCGAGGTTTAACAAAAAGTTCAAAAAAAGAAAGACAAAAATGAGAATTTAAGTGTTCTTTATCACACTTAACATAACCAATTTTATGTAATTTTTAAAGTTTTCCTTTTTATTTCTCATTAGCTGAAAGACTTATATGACTGAATTCTTTCAACATCTACATAATGCAATTTTGTTCCTTTCTTGAAGTTGAATAAAATTATGATTTTTCACTTAGAAATAATGTCACACGGAATGAGTTATACTTGCGGACAAATCTAACCTTCCTAGGAGTCTAAGACTCTCTAATGACAAACAAACCAAACAAGAGCTATCCTTCTCTAGATACACATCATTCTACGAGAATTCAAATGTTTCCTGATCTTACCTTAGGTCCAACGCTTGTTGTAGCAGTCCAGCCTTGCTGATCCAGATGAGCTCCTCTTTCACTTTAAGACCTGCATACACTAACAAAGCAAACGATTACATAACACCTGAATAATTCATTAAACAAAGCATATTCATCACATAGACCAAGGAGTACATGAAATAATTCATTAACAACAAATCATTGAGAAGAATGGACTTATTTGTATTAAGGAAACAAAAAAGGAACCATTACAACCTGAGCCTTGGTGTTGTGCAAGCTCCTCCCAGGGTCCACAAAGAGATTTCCTCTACTTTG
>APFE030833861.1:0-10453 GCA_000404065.3 Pinus taeda
TGCAGCGGGCTTCAAATGCCATTTATTGTATACCCTTAGGGGTTGGTAGTGGGCCACACTGCTGCTAGTGGGTGCCCACTAGCAGTAGTGTGGCCCACTACCAACCCTTAAGGGTGTACAATAAATGGCATTTGAAGCCCGCTGCAGCTACAAGTTAGGCTTAGTCGGCGTATATCTAACATGTAAAAAAATGATGAGAGTTAACCAAACCACTATTGGGAATTGATATGAGTGGAAAGTGAAGTATAATAAAAATAAAAATAAGAAACTACAAGATCAGAGATGGAGAATAAAAAACATAGGCTCTTTGAGAGTAGAAAGTTTAGCACATTGTTAAAACAATAAAGAGAATCAATCAATATCTCACCTTCTCACACCCTAGTTGATAAACTCTCGACAATTATCAAATCCATAGTGGGACTGACCTTGGCCTATGCCAAGGGTTGGACTAGAGAGAGGTGATGAGTTGGTACGCGGTTAATGGAGCAACATTCATAGTTGGAGCTATACAACAACAGGAACAACGGAGCATTGATGCTTGTTCTAGGTTGCATTGAGATCCAGGTGAATTTGTTGATGATAGGTTCAATCAGAGATTGGTCTGGGACTCGAACGTTAAGGGGTCCGTTCATGGTGGGTTGAACAGAGGTAGAGCATCGCCTAGTGGTTTGTATGGGATTCGGGAATTGGGTCTGAGTTGCATTGGGCCACCAGACTGGTTCACAAGTTTGGATTGCTCCCACCAAATTGGTCCACTAGTTTGGATTGCATGAGGGCAAGTAATCTTGGGGCGGGACAATTTGTTCTGTTCATTTTTCTAGTGTCCCTTATGGAATGGTTAGGATGGAATTTCAAGATTGGAGGCAGACAGGTCACAAGGGCACGTTTACTTCATTAGTGGGCCAAAGGACTTTTAGAGATGTTTTATGGGGTTTGGAGGAATTCACTTGCCATATTCTATCATCAAGATTGATTTTGCATAGCTTGTTTTTCGTTCCATTGCATTCTGATAATTCCCGTAAAACGGAGTTATTATTGTGCCTAACTCAATTAATTAGGCTTAAGTTAACATCCTAAGAGGAAGACTTGACGAAACATTTTGTGTAATAGCTCATTGGAATAGGAACAAGAAGATCTATAAGATGCGATGGTTAAAAGTGATTTTCAATGGCTTAAAGAGGCATGGTGGCCAATTTACCAGTTTCCCACATTAAAAATATATTTTAATTGAAATAAAAAGAGGGAAATGTGCTCACTGATTAAAATAATAATAAAATAGGAGCTTCTAGAGGGGGGTCCATCAGATCTATAAATAGAGGAGGAGAAGGCCATTACGAGACATCTTGGATTGGTGCATGTAGTCTTGATGAGAATTGGAGAACCTATTTCCCAGCTACTATAGCCCAAGGACGAAAACTCTCTGGTTTGCTATTGGGTGTTGGAAGAAAACCCTGCTCTCTTTAGGAAATTTCACGTCTTGATGAGAATTGAAGAACCTAGTTCCCAGCTACTATAGCCCCAAGACAGAAACCCTCGGGTTTGCTAATGGGTGTTGGATGAAAACTCTACTCTCTTGAGGAAATTTCATTCAGAAATCTCACGGTGCTTCAGCAGAGTTTTTGGAGAGAGCAGGTTTGCAGTAGTCTTCTCACTAGGTTGTCTACATCATTTTGGTCAAAGATCTTTTCTAGTTTTTGCTCCACTTGCTTTTCAAGCACGGGTTCCACTATTCCTTCATGTTGATTTACTCTTTCTAGTGGATTAATAAAATGGCTTAGTGATTTTATTGACATCTATTTGTGTATCAAAATGCTAGTTGTGTGTCTATTTGCGATTATTTTGCTATTCAAATTCATTTTTGATATCTGCTTTTAATTTTTTTCCTATTAAGGATATTACACTGAATTTAATGCTTTGTGTTTGGACACCTACTCAAACTTTTCTTTGCCTTACAGGAACTATTCTTTTTTTTAAGCAATCAATCTGATTATTTTATAGAAGCATGGTAAGAGTTCCTAGATCTTGTAAGAAATCCTGTCAACACAATAGTTCTTTAGACCCTTCACCATTTGATCTTATCTTATCATTTACAGAATGTCCAAAGTAATATTTGATTTTAAATCTTTCTATTAGCTTTATCTGGTATTGACATGAGACTCCTTGATTGTTCCTCCTATCATGCCGAGACAAACCAGTGAAATTTTCGAAGGCTATCATTATCACCAGAAACAAGTTCATCAACATTGTGAGCTTGCATGGATCAAGAGTCTGTAAAAAATTTTGACAGGCAGACCCTAGATCACCTCCAGATGCACAAGCAAATCTAGGGCTTAACAAGCCTACAATAAAATCGGTGGCTAACTGAATGTATGTATTTAAATTCTAATTAATGTGCCAAGAAGACAATTTAGCACAAAACAAGACACATTAAATTCCTATCTAAGATAAGAAATAACATCATGATAAAAAAATTTAGCTAAAATCTTGCAACAAAATAGCAAGTCAAAAGATCTCCACCCAATAGAATCATTATTAAATCCTATATAACATGTTCATGTTCATACAACTTCTAGAGTGGAATTAAGTTCTAGTAAGATTGTGAATCTTCAAAAACCTTTGGTTGGAAAAGAAACCAAAAAATCATTTTTAATGTGTGAATAACCTACTACAATAGATCAGCTCCAAAGGTAATCATAGTTTTTAGAAGACAATTATATAAAAACATAAACAATGACTAATACAAGTTATCACTGTCAAACGGAGTATTCTTACTACCTTTCAATAGTTATTTTGGCCCTAAGACCACACTAATAGTTTAATAATTGCACAATTTGCTTCATTTTGGAAGCAATTTGACATTATAAACTAGTGTATCATTTAACAAAGTGATCTAAGTCGATGTTTCTTAAATTTGCATGTATGTGTTCAAACCTTGTTTTTATAAATTAGATTGTTTTTATTTCCTTTTTTCAATTACATCTAATCAGTCTAATTGACCACTTTTTCCAACGTATAACAAATGAGGAGACATAGGAGACTAGGTAAAGGTCATAGTGAAAACGAAGGATGGACATCACATAAGTGGATATTTTATTCATGTTCCCATGTCTACCCGTCAATATAAACCCTAATTGTTTTGGGAGATTTCGAGATTTCCAAGTATCCTTTGTTTACTTGAGCATCAAGATCATCGATGAACTCCATAAGTGTCTGGAAGAGATTCTTTAATTCTATGAAAATGTGCTTCAACAATGAATTCCATAAGTGTTTTGAAGAGATTCTTTAATTCAATGAAAATGTGCTTCACCGATGAACTCCATAAGTGTTTTGAAGAGATTCTTTAATTCTATGAAAATGTGCTTAAGTGAAAAAGTAATTGGTGTAGATTGAAATGCCTATGAGTATCAAGCCATTTGCTCTCCACTCCACACCTCCATGTTGCTTTAGCATGGAAAGGAAATGTCTATCAGTGTAGAGTGAAATGCCTATGGGTATTAAGCCATTTGCTCTCGCCTCCACATTTCCACATTGCTTTAGTATGCGGATGAAAAAACATTTTGTTTTGTAATGTTCCTAGTTGAATTAATTTTGCTAAGATGAATTTCTATTTTTGC
This sequence comes from Pinus taeda, assembly GCA_000404065.3. Classification (NCBI taxonomy): domain Eukaryota; kingdom Viridiplantae; phylum Streptophyta; class Pinopsida; order Pinales; family Pinaceae; genus Pinus; species Pinus taeda. The sequence goes on from APFE030833861.1 coordinate 3,615, forward strand.
AAAAGGGTGTTGGAAAATATTTTGGCATGTAAACTTAGGAAAAGTGGGTGGAAGGAGTCCCCACTTAATTTTTGGAGGGATGGAGGCCACCAAAATTAGAGAAAATGGAAGATTAAATTGATAGTGGAATAAGGGGCCCACATAAAGTACGCACTTGGGGAACAAGGAATTCGAATTTCTTCAGGCAAATCGAATTGGTGGAGGGACCCACAAGGAAGACATGGCCAACAATTATAAAAGGAAGGGAACGAGGGAGCAATAGGGGTCTTTTGTCTATTTGAAAATCGAATTTGCCTTAGTTGTTCAGCTGAGCCAATATTGTGTTGTTTAGCACACGAGTGTCTCCGAGCCGAAATCTCAACCCTTGCTTCAGTGGACTTCGAGTCCCAGCCCTAGGAGGGAGTTTTACGTCGTTCCACGTTGTACCAGCAGCAGTGAGTCAAGTTGAAACAATAGTAAGTCAAGTTACAACAACAGAAGAAGTAATAGCAAGGGGGCCGAGTTACAGCCACAGGGAAAGGAGCAGCAGGAGGGCCGAGTTAAAGCAACAGGAAAGTAGTAGGAGGGCCAAGTTACAACAGCAGGAAAATAGCAGCAAGGAGGTTGAGTTCCAACAACGGGAAGAGTAGCAGCAGCACAGAGCAAGGAGAGAAAAAACAACGCATAACAGGGAGAGTAATAGCAGTGCAGGGACTGCGCAGTCATTGGAGTGAGATTTGTTATGGCAACATTATCCCAGGGATTGAGTTGGGGAGCTGGGAGATCTTTTGGAGGGCCATTTGAGGAGGTTTGTTGGAGTTGAGAGTGCATAGATTGACAGGATCAGTCACAGCACAAAATTCGTATCTGGAGGAGGGCCAAGCTGTGAAGGGTCAAATTTTGAAGGTTGGAACCAAGGGAAAAACTTTTTGGGTTTTCTAGGTTTCGGGCAATGATCACAATCCAAATTCCTAGAATTTTATGGGCACTCTAGAGTGGGCAAATCAGGGTCAAAGTCCAACAGCAACGCAATTTTCTGGAGGAACTAGATATTGCAGTTGTTGGGCTTACTTGTACTCATCACCTGGTGCTTGTAACTTGCCTTATGCAAGCCCAGGTGCACTTACTCCAACTCTTTGTACCACAAGCTAATATTATTAATCAAATCTTGGCCAGTTTGGGATTTGCAGAAATTTCTGGTTTATGTGTATGCATTCCTGAAAATTTTTGTGTTTCTATCTTGCATGTCTTTGTTATCATTGTAAAATTTTCCATTAGGAATATTACAGTGGTATCAGAGCATGATCTTGGCCAGTTGTGGGGTTTCCAACAAGATTATGGAAGACTTGGGTGTGTATGCTTTGTGATGAGTGAACCATAAACAAACCCATGGGCGAAGGGAGAGTGAATAACATTGAGGGAAAAATGACCCTCACCCACTTTGGTGGCTCAGCTGGGAGTTATGTCAGAAAACAGGTACAATAATTGGACACATATTTCCAGGTAAACTCCATGAGGGAGGCAGACACTATTAGGCATGCCACCTTGCACTTGGATGGAGATGCTATGGAGTGGTGGTACCAAGGGTTGTGTGTAGGATGGAGATCCTACACAAAGTTCACACAGAGGCTCGTGGAGAGATTTGACTGAGGGAGGCAGACACTATTAGGCATGCCACCTTGCACTTGGATGGAGATGCTATGGAGTGGTGGTACCAAGGGTTGTGTGTAGGGTGGAGATCCTACACAAAGTTCACACAGAGGCTCGTGGAGAGATTTGACTGAAAGGACGCTAGCCCCCTCAAAGGGAGTGGGCAGGACGAGGACAGTTAGAGGATGAGAGCAAGGGGTGTTTCTGTTGGTGGAGACTGAGATTTAGATGTCAGGAGCTTGAGGAGGAAGTTGATCAGGAGGACATGCAGGATGGTGAGGGTCACATCGATATACCTGGTGTGGCGCAAGAGTCACCATTGTTGGAGGCCTCTTTGGTAGCTCTAGCAGACACCTTAGTTGAGGGAGTGAGCATACACTCGAAGGGCCATCTATTGATGAGATGCCAATAGTTGATCAGGTACCAGTGCTATGACCCAGTTTCTAGGCAATGGTCACCCACAACAGCAGGTTGATGAGGTGCCTGGAGGCATACTTGTCGTTGAGGAGGTACCAGAAGAGACGGAGGGGTCCAGAGCGAAGACCAAGTTTATAGATGTTAGCCGCCCTCCACAGTTTCATCAGTTCTGAGCTAGCCTTCTAGTGTTGAGAAAGAAGTCCACGACAGGGCGACATGCCATTCTTTAGCAGAAGGTGGAGTTGGAGGGCATGAGAGCAGTTTGTGCTAAGATAGCAGCCAAACAAACTTGTGTTGGGTAACAACGGGGTTCCCTAATCGTTTAGTTGGGGTGCACGTTGGAGCGAGGGGGCACCCCTACTCAGACATGCATAGATGAGGCCAGTAGCACTAGTAGGTTACAACTATGGTGTTGCTCATATATGCTAATTTAGCATCTTGTGCCCATCATTGTAAATTGAATAGAGCAATCATCAAATAATTGTACCCTTATGTACACACATTTTATACTTGTAGATCTGACTTTTAGAGTATATTCCCATGGAAATTAAGTAGTTTCTAATGTTGCGTATGAATGCTAATTTAACATAATAGTTAGTAGAATTTGTTGAGTAAGATGATTGGACGATTGGATGCTTGAATTAGACAAACAATGATCCTTGCCATGAGAAGTGCTTGACATTTGGAACCCATGCTTGGAGAGTGCAACACTTGAGGATTGATCTCTTGACATGTGTACACCTTGGAGAGTGAGCGCTTGACTCTCTATCTTGTATATTGCGATCGCCCTTGGATGTCAAAAATTAGACACCCTTATTTTAAGGCTATGCACCACATTAGTGTTAGTGGGTGCCCACTGACACTAATGTGGCCCATAGCCTTAAACTAATAGTGTCTAATGAATGACATCCAAGGGTCATTGCATCCCTATGTCAAGCTTTGCCAACATTTCTCCAAAAGGTAATAAGGATGCTTGAATTAGACAACAAGGATCCTTGCTATGAGAAGTGCTTGACATTTCGAACCCATGCTTGGAGAGTGAAAAACTTGAGGATTGATCTCTTGACATGTGTACACCTTGCAGAGTGAGTGTCTGGCTCTTTATCTTGTATATTGCAATGTCCCTTGGAATGTTGAAGTTTCTAACTTTACTTAAGTTAGAAATCCTCCATGCACTTTATCTGATTTATTCCTACCTACTTGTTATTTTACTTAACAAGTTATTTACAATGTAAATACTGAAAATAAACACTAGTGCATCCTCAACATATTATAGATCAACAACTAAAAGAAACAGAAACAAATACACCATATGACACCATTATTTTTGGACCAATGTCCCTGGAAAAACCCAATGCGGGAAAACCGGTGCAGCTATCTAAGGGTTTTCTTATTAAGCAATATCAGAGTACAATCTGGGTGCCGAAACTGGCCTACCCAATAGAGAATTTCCTTAGTAGTAATACCTCTTTGTTTCAGACAAATCTACTGGCTGAAACCCCGGATAATCCTTCCGGTAGCTACTCAGCACAATCTACCTCTGAAACCCTAGCATCTGCCCAATCTGGACTATGTTAGCCTCTCCTAGCCCAGCGTTGGCCTTGCATCTACCTATCTTGGCCTACGCCAGGCCCAGGAGGCCCTCCGTCAGCTCTCCGAGCCTCTGCATCAGCTATGCTGGCCCTTCTGGTGCTCTACGCAACACTTAGTTGCCTCTCCATAATACACATTAATATTTTATTTTCCCTAAGTTTAGACTTAGGGACTCCATTAAAAATAGTAATTATTCTAATATCTTCTGATATGTTTAGAATCTATCCAAACCCTTTCTGGGTATTGGAGATCTCATGTACCCCAATCTCTCCACCAAATTTTGTGGCTAGAGCACATCCAATGCTACCCAAAATCAATACTCCCTCTCAACGAGGACTGTGCTCTAGCAACACTCCTCACTGAGTATTACTCTAATCATTTGGCATCAGTACCTGTGTTGATGCTGAACCTTCCTGCCCAACATCCTCTGCACTGTTGCCTCCTGTATTGTTGCCCATGGTTCTGCCACTGCCACTGCTACAGCTGTATGATAACTCCCTTTGCATTCGTGCTGCTGCTATTCCTTCCTCCCAACATTGCATATGCGCTACACCTCCTCTCATAATGTTGCATCGTGTTGCCCATTGTTGCACTGCAACTCAATTACTGAGAAGTAAGTAACTGATCCTCCAACTGACCTCCTTGTTGGGCTAGAAACACCCACTAATGTTGAAGCTCCCTCTGTCGCTGACAAGTGCTCCCTCTTACAGAGAAAGGAGGCAGATCTCGTGATCTCGAGAAGATAAGGGTTAAAATACAGAGAAAGGAGGCAGATCTGTAACTTAACCTTATTTATTTTTCGCTTTTCTCTGTACAAGCAAGTCCTGATGATGAGTCTTGGTATAGGCTCGAAACGTCGACAAAAGAATGGAAAACATTGTGGATCATCCGAATTCAACTTCTCAAAAACCACTCCACAGAAACCTACAAATTAAGATTGTTACCCTGTACGGAGGGGACAATTGGAAAGAAATTCGTGATCTCGAGAAGATAAGGGTTAAAATACAGAGAAAGGAGGCAGATCTGTAACTTAACCTTATTTATTTCTCGTTTTTCTCTGTACAAGCAAGTCCTGATGATGAGTCTTGGTATAGGCTCGAAACGTCGACAAAAGAATGGAAAACATTGTGGATCATCCGAATTCAACTTCTCAGAAACCACTCCACAGAAACCTACAAACTAAGATTGTTACCCTGTACGGAGGGGACACTTGGAAAGAAATTCGTGATCTCAAGAAGATAAGGGTTAAAATACAGAGAAAGGAGGAAGATCTGTAACTTAACCTTATTTATTTCTCGCTTTTCTCTGTACAAGCAAGTCCTGATGATGAGTCTTGGTATAGGCTCGAAACGTCGACAAAAGAATGGAAAACACTGTGCATCATCCGAATTCAACTTCTCAAAAACCACTCCACAGAAACCTACAAACTGAGATTGTTACCCTGTACGAAGGGGACACTTGGAAAGAAATTCGTGATCTCGAGAAGATAAGGGTTAAAATACAGAGAAAGGAGGCAGATCTGTAACTTAACCTTATTTATTTCTCGCTTTTCTCTATACAAGCAAGTCTTGATGATGAGTCTTGGTATAGGCTCGAAACGTCGACAAAAGAATGGAAAACACTGTGGATCATCTGAATTCAACTTCTCAAAAACCACTCCACAGAAACCTACAAACTAAGATTGTTACCTTGTACGGAGGGGACACTTGGAAAGAAATTCGTGATCTCGAAAAGATAAGGGTTAAAATACAGAGAAAGGAAGCAGATCTGTAACTTAACCTTATTTATTTCTCGCTTTTCCCTTCTCTGTACAAGCAAGTCCTGATGATGAGTCTTGGTATAGGCTCGAAACGTCGACAAAAGAATGGAAAACACTGTGGATCATCCGAATTCAACTTCTCAAAAACCACTCCACAGAAACCTACAAACTAAAAGTGCTCCCTCTCTCTGACTTCTGCGCTGCTGCAACAACTCCCTGCATCTCGCACCGTTGCACACCTCGTTGTGCCTTCCTACACTGGTGCAACACTCCTGTGCCTCTCGCACTACTGCAGCCTGCTAGCTTTGCACTTTCTCGGGACTCCTGCACTGTAGCTCTCTCTGTCACTCCATCCGGCAGCCACTCAACACCAATTTGCCCCTAAAACCCCAAGATTTGCCGAATCTGGACTGCGTCAGCCTTTCCTAGCCCAGCGTCGGCCTTGTGTCAGTCCCATGAGTCCCTGTGTCAACTCTCTGAGCCTCTGCATCAGCTACGCTGGCCCCTCTGGTGCTCTACGCAACACTTAGCTGCCTCTACATCGCCCTGCGTGAGCACTGGCTGCTCTACTGCTATCCTGGCACTATCTCTGGTTCTCTGTCTCTCTGTACTCAATGCCCCTAGTTGCTCTCCCAATCACTCATTCTATCTCTCTTAACAAACCCCACTCTAAGGAATAGAATGACTGATCATCTGGCGTACCCTTCCAAGTGACCCTTAGGACTCCTCTTATACCTTTCCTGTTGACGATTCAACAGCCGAGATTAAGTCCTTAATTAATAGCTAAGATTAGATCTGGCTTGATCCATGTCTTTTGGACCATTCTAACACAGATTCATATTAATACACATTAATATTTTATTTTCCCTAAGTTTAGACTTAGGGACTCCATTAAAAATATTAATTATTTCAATATCTCCTGGTCTGTTTAGAATTTGTCCAAACCCTTTCTGGGTATTGGAGATCTCATGTGCCCCAACCTCTCTACCAAATTTTGTGGCTAGAGCACATCCGATGCTACCCCAAATCAACCTGGATGTCATTCATTAGACACCCTTAGTTTAACACTATGTGCCAGATTAGTGTTAGAGGGTACCCACTAATAATACTGTGGTCCATAGCCTTAAACTAACGGTGTCTAATGAATGACATCCAAGGGTCATTGCATCCCTACATCAAGTTTAGCCAACATTTCTCCTTGGACACAAACTAGCTTGCATGACTTCGTCGAAACACCTAGAATGCATGTTAGTCCCCAATTAGGCCCTGGATTATTCATGTGGGTCCTTGGATCACTATACTGGAAGAGCTTTTATAATGTAAACTTAGAAAATCTCCTAGAGGACCTGGATGATATAAGTGAAAAATTAATGGTGGACTTGCTGGTATTCATGGTAGTTTGGTGTGCACCCTTTGAAGTGGCTACAAGTGGCTTAGTGTG
>APFE030833864.1:1848-24258 GCA_000404065.3 Pinus taeda
TAGACTCCTATATATAGAAAGGAGGTTTTGTCGTTTGAATCATCCAAGAATTGTTCATTTATGTAATGTAAAGGAGGTCGCCCCCTCGAAAAGGCTGAATTCTAAGGTGTTGATCTATCTTTTCTATATTTTCTTGAGCTGGTTTCATAACATTCAAACATAGAAGATCTAAAGGTAGAAGAGGCTCCTCCAGAGCCTAGTAGCAACATCAGCATCATCATCATCATCAACACCAAGTATTTGTACATCAAAGAAAATCATCATTGGAAAATGAAAAAAGGAGAAAAGCACATGAAGCCAACACACAACAAAGAATTCATTTCTTCAAAAAACTACTTCAAGGCATCATTACCACAGGTAAGTATTTCGCTTCTACTCTCTCTTTAACATAATGCGATCAAAAGATGTAAAAGTTGTGAAACAGTTGGTTTATAAATGAAAGGTGTCCAATTAACTTGGCCACCTTCATTTAGTCAACGAGGAGAAAGAAGTTAGTCCTCACACACGTGGCAGCAGTCAAGTCAAGGAAAAGAAGGATGAGATCGAATGTAGTTAAGATACAGATGCCCGAAGTGGGAGTTGATTACGAGATGAGGAGAATGATGATGTGGTCATGGGACCAACAATCCAAAAATAGATATTCGTATCCTAGCTTCCAGCACACCACCTCACTCAAATCACCCGTATGAGGAAATAAAATTTGATCCCCATGCATAGAAGCATTCACATTCTCGAGGCTCACACTAGCAAAGTCACTCTCAGCCCTCAAGTAGTCTATGGGAAAGGAAAATTTTGTTTTTTCCTGCACAGGACCACCTATAGGATCCTACAGGAAATCCTACAAGATACAATCCAATGCCTACAGGATTGGCAGTGAGCAGCTTCAGAAGGGAAAAATAGAGGGTGGCTTCATCAAGTAGTGTTAAGGAGGTAGGCTCTACATTTCCCGACATTTTTCCAAGTGAAAGGAACATAAAAAATCTTCTAGTTTGTTGAAAGTGATTGCAACTTAAGGAAATTGTATATACAGGATTTTCATTTACATTTCGTCCTTCATTAAAATTTGCATCAGACATATACACTCCTCCATCCATCAAAGAAAATGACAGGGGGGTTTAATAAAAGGGAACCCATCAACACAGTGAGGATTCATTAGTACCCTCTTGAGCTAGAGATATTCACAAGGCGGAATTGGATGGGTTTCTTTGAGAAATTGAGGGGGTATGATGATGAAGTATCCAGAGATTTTTATCTCTCCCTCATTCCACTTACTAGGACCCATGCCACCATTTTGGTGAGAGGCCTTTCCATAGAGCTCACCCCTAAAATCATAGGCAAAATTACCACACTTCCCTTAGTGTTACGGGAATAAGTACCCTAGGGCTTCGGGTTACAACTCTAACAGAGCAAGAGTAATCTACAACAAGAAACACGCATACAACTCAGGCAACATGCTTAAATAAACAAACAATGTAAGGATGAACATACCCGGATGTCCTTCGTTTGGGTAGTTCCAGTAGGGTTCAAACCCTCTGCAACTCCTAATGATCTTCGAATCTGCAAATCAACCAATCCAAACATACATAGCAGCATATAGATAAAGCATTTTAATGAAATCAACTTTATATCATATAAGTAAGATGATTAGTTATACATCGAAATGACATTCATACATGAATTACAACCAATTCTAATGCATAAACAAGGTCAATTTCAAGAACAAGACAACATTTCTTTTTATTGTAGAAAACTATAATAAACACGGAAAGAGTTCACTTGAGTCTTCTTCTTCTAGCTCCAAGTGAAACCATCCTCCAGATCCATCCAGTTCTAGTCTTTAACAACCTCCTTCCATAACCAATACCATGATATCTCAAGCAAGTGGGAGAATATAAACACTCAAGGAAACAAGGGTTTCTTGAACTTGGGGAAGTGCTTGAAGCACAAGGATACTTCAGACTTGGTCAGGGGATAATCTTAGTATAGTAATTCTATCTCTTCTCTTCTCCTTAAGGCCTTCTAGTAGAAGACTATTTATACTTCTCCCAATTATTTTTTTAGTTGGGAAACAATTGGGAAACAGTTGGGCCACGTGAACTAGGAGGTAATCAACAGGTAAAACCCATGAACTCCACCCATAGCTAAGGAAATTTAATTTTTTTAAGTGTTTTAACACATATATGTGGGTTGGGTATTGACTGAGACACGTGTACACTCTTTTATCACAGGGCAAAGTAGCATACAGGGAGTAAAACATTGTTTTTAAAATATTTGGGCCAAGTCTAGAAGGAGGGGTTTCCCTAGGCAATAAACCAAGCATCACATATACCAAGGGTGATATTTGGAGCTATAACAGATGCCCCCTAACATATGAGGTCAAAAGGTGTACATTATGGTCGAAATGTATTAAGTATATGGAAAGGAAACCTGTCGAAACTGAGAAGGATTTCACCAGATTTCAGCCTGTCAAGCCATCAAAAGAAGATAAAAAAGAAATAGCTATCTAAGGTAGGCATACCCATGCTTAGAGAAAGTAAAGCATATCCACATATCAAGTACAAGTGGATCCACTATGTATACAAGTATAAAGAAATGAAAGTACATAATGGATCAGCTGATTGTGATTGAACAAGTACATGTTTGAATATCACATATAAGAAGATGATCAATGAAGCTGACAGATGAAGTTGATTACTGATGTCAAAAATTGATCCCAATAGTAACAAATGAACATGATGGAATAAGATGATACTACATCACACTTCGGATGCCAGCATATAAGATGTTGTTGTGAAGGACTGCAACATATAATGTGGAGTGGTCTCGACTAGCAGCAACAAGAACGAATGACAAGTGGACCAAGGAATGTTGATGCAACCTGAGGTCTTCACCGACTACGTGGTACATTTCTACACAATGGAAATAAATTATCTGAAGTTGATCATGTGAGAAATCATTTGATTACCTGTCATTGATGTATACTGTTAACAAACGTGAGACTACTCACCGATAATGATAATGAGAGTCAAGGTACCCAGTACAATCTAACAAGTGCGAATAAATGAGTTGAAGTCGAACACCTGGAAGAATATATCAATCAAGGGACAATGATGGTTTCCCACTATCAATAGTGAAGGAATATGCCACTGATGACTACAAACCTCAAGATATTTCCAAATGGACTCTAGATCTTTGTCTCACAGCAATGGGCTGTTGTCGATAGGAAAAGATCCACTAGAAGGAAGGCATTAAAGCATCCTTCATCAATCTAGCATGAGTGTAACCTGTAGGCCAATAATGTGGAAGGAATCAGATGGAAAAGATTTAGTAACCCAACCAAAGCACATTTCCGGCATACACAAGATGTAGCTAGCACATGATAGAAACCCTCTAAACCAACCAATAATGAAAGTTGACACAGAGGCGAGGAATCAACCAATAGGGTCAAATGGAAACCAAGGCATTGCACGATCCCAATTTGTGATAATGAAAGCTGATGTCGAACACAAGGGAAACCACTCAGTCAAAGACCCATGATACTGATTGATGTTCAGCACAAGGTGACCTATCAATAATGAAAATAGGACCAGGGTGTGGCTCTAGGCTTGCCCTCAGAGTAATATGTCGTCGTCGACAAGGACAAGACCTGCCAGTAAGAAGTCAATGGAGACCTTATCAAACCGGCACAAGCAAAGGACCAATATAAATGATGTGATGACAAACATGACATTGACAACGGGGATGGCCGACTAAAAATAGGTCAAGAGACACCGCAAAGAGGCCAACTCAAGTTTACTTCGCTTGAACAAAAGCATGACTCAATGATGAATATATGGCAACATATGATAACTCTGTATAAGTTTGTCATGCAGGAGGCACGAGCGAACTCTCCATATGATTGGAAGAGATAACCAATCGGAGGAGAACTAACTCAATAACAAGGTTAAGGCGTACTAAGTCAAACTAAATCCCGCCCAAAATGGAGAGATTTTCTTTTGAGTGCTTTGTTCAAGAGCGACACGACTAACTGTAGTTGCCAACAATATATGGAAATGTTGTCTCGTTCCCACTCTTTTTGGAATATATAATATTTTTGTCTTTTTATTTAAGCTGGAAAAAGAATAAAAGAATTCTATAGTACAATGAAAGAATGAGTGTCAATGAAACAGATGATCTAGTTCCTGCGATAACAACAATCCTATGCTCAATGCAGGGAAGCGAAATTGGTCAAGGATACTCAGAGGGTTGTTCCTTCCACAAATCAAAGGGTGTGTCAAGTTGCAGAAGCTAAGTGATTGTAGGTTTGAGTTTGTAGAAGACATGGTCAAATAAGTGGCTTAAACACAAGTCCAAGTGAAGTCAGCTCAAGGGCAAAAGGTGCACATAGTCAAAATGCAATGCAGCAGTACAACTCAACACAAAGGAGCCTCTAGGGTATAAGGCCAGAACTAAGCATAGAAGCAAGGAGAATGTATCTTCAACACACAAGTCATGGTGGGACTAAAGAGGACTCCCGAGCCTAAGAATAAAAAATCAGCATGGGTGCCAAGTGACAACAAGGTACTATCTAGGGCATTCATTATAAGGTAGGCTCTACCACACAAGTCATGATACTTCTAAGAAATGAGAAGGTTTTGCACCATAACTTGGTGGGATCGATCCTAAGGCCAAAATGGGAAAGGAAACTGATAAGTGCACAATGCAGGTGGAAAAACCTAACCTATATGCCAGTTTCGAGAACCAATACCTGTCAGAACGGATCAACCATAAAAATTTCCAAAGGAGAAATCTTCCAAGCTCTGTAAACATCAATAGGAACACTAGACAAGAAGTTTTTACATCCCCCATATAAACTTAAGATAAAATCTTGTGTTATAGAATAAAAAACTTGAAAATGTGTACCTTATATATACAATATGGTACAGGGAACCACACAACCTTACAGTTTATGCATAATAGTTCTTCTAGACAAACCCCTTGCAGGGCTTAGGCCAAGGACTCCTTTAGTAGTGAAAACTCATGGCTTCAAAGAGTTCCTCATGTGAAGGAAAATCAAATTCTAAGAAATCATGGGAACTACAAGGATAAAAACGGGGAATTAAGGGGTCCCATGTCCCTATAGGAAGAATCTCTCAGTCAACTACCGAGACCAAGTCCCAAGAAGGAGAATAATAAGTCAAAGGATCCTTCTCAGAAGCGATTGAACATTGAGGATTCAATGCCACATAATTTACCCATGGCAGGGTAGAGTCTACTTGAACACTTGGAACAAACCAAGGGGTATTTTGCAGTAAAGTCAAATTAGGGTGGTGATTATCAGATGCAAGCTGATCAATAGTGACAATATTCCCTTTATGAGTAAAACAAATCACTCGAAAGAGTGAAGACACCACAGCATTCATAGCATAGACATAATCATGCCCAAGTAGCATATTAAAGTCTAAAGGGCTATCAACCACCATCATATCGATTAAGACAGTCTTCCCACCTAAAGTAATAGGCAATTGAGGAAGAACACCCATAGATTCACCAAGATTTTTATCATAAGCTAACAACTGACTCTGAGCTATCAACAACTTTGGGGAACCCAAAGCTTTCCAAGTCAAAGATGATATAATACTTGCAGAGGATCCTTCATCTACTATACATCGATAGACGTTTGTGGAATTAACTCTGACCTTTATTTGGAAAGGTGCAGCAGAAGGGATACGAGGCTTGACAAGGCTATCCCAATCAAAGGAAACACTCTTAGAACTTGGAGGGGGAATATTTGAAGAAAATAGAATGCCCCCTATACCAGAATACTCTGTACTAGAAATCAAACAGACTGTTTTGTTAGGCACTTCAGCCCCCAAAAGAGGAGTGTAATCAGCCAGAGATTGCACTGGATCAACCACATTATCAGCTAATGGTTGATGAGACTAATGAGAGACCATATCAGATCCAGGAATAGAAGAACTTTTAGACTCGGACCATATACTTTGTACCTCTAGAATACCAGGGCACAAATGACTAAGATGGTCTCCCTTGCATATCTTACAAGGGTACTTAGGTTTAAAACTTCTACATCCAAGTTTCTTACCAACATCCATTCCGCTAACATGACTAGCAGTGGTTTGTAGAGAGTCCTAAACATGACTTGCAGAGGTCGGGGACTCTCTGCTAGTATGACTTGCAGTGACTAGACTTATGCCCCCAGCATGACTTGCAGTGGCTGAAGGATGATCTTCAACATGACTTGCAGAGGTTGATGGTGACTCTTTGCTAGTATTACTTGCAGTGACTAGACTTGTGCCCCCAGTATGACTTGGAGCAACTGAAGGTTCATCTTCAACATGACTAACAGAGGTTGATGATGAATTGCTAGTATGACTCGCAGTGACTAGACTTATGCCCCCAACATGACTTGCAGTGGCTAAAGGCTCATCTTCAACATGACTAGCAAAGGTTGATGATGGATTGCTAGTATGACTCGCAGTGACTAGACTTATGCCCCCAGCATGACTTGCAACGACTAAAGGCTCATCTTCAACATGACTAGCAGAGGTTAATGATGGATTGCTAGTATGACTTGTAGTGACTAGACTTATGCCCCTAGCATGACTTGCAGCAGCTGGAGGCTCATCTTCAACATGACTAGCAGAGGTTGATGATGGATGGATAGAATTATTCTTCTTCTATGTTTTCCTCTTTCTCCTCTTTTTAGATCTCTTATTACAAGAAGGAGGAGAAAACAGAATCCTAGATTTCTCATTGAAAGAAGATGAATAATTAACATCCATGTGATTCCCTTGAAATAAATCATTCATTTGAGAAGCTTCAAGAACATTTGGAATATTCAGAGTGGACCACAGCCAAACTGGTAGTCCAACATTCAATCTGGGAATATTCAAAGTGGCCATCAAGGGAGTACCAACGTTTCCAAAGAAATGAAAAGCACAAGGATCCCCTTTTGGGGGGGTACCTTGGTTGGTTTCCAAATGAATATTAGCCATATATAACTTATTTGCAGATCCTTCCCTTACAGGAATGTACAAATGACTTTTCAAGGAAGATAGACACATAAAAAAAACCTTTGCCCTTGAGGAGGCAACTCCACAACTTTCGAAGGAAAGATCAAAATCCTTTCAAGAGTGGTGGATTGGTATGTCAGTCACTTAGAATCTAAATCCCAAAAGTGACAAGACAAAAATAGCTAAAGCCAACTATATACAAGGAGCAAAGAGCACTCAACTATAAAGTACCTAAAGATACAACCAATCAAGCAACTTCCAAGTGTTTATGCTCCAGGTGATGAGGACCAGACACCAAAATACAAGAAAGTGAAGTAAGGGACCTTCCAAAGATAGTCTGGGATAATGATAGCCTAGGCCTACCAGCGAAGTTATCAGAGGTAGCTATGCTGACCTCCAAACAACTGCCTTTGCTGGTGCAATCCCCCAAGCTTCACAAGGGTGCCCTCCAGAAGTATTGTTGAACATGATGCAACGTCAACCTTAGGTGCCACGGGATTCCCCTCCACAGCCACCTGTGTGGATTCTTAAGATAGGCAACTATGGACACCAACACATATCAGAAGCCGGGCGGAACAATCGTGAGGCGGGATCTGACAAGTAAGAGAGGGGGTATCTCTCATCCTTATCTTCACTAACCCTCATGCTTTACTCCCAGTCACGAAGCTTTCCTGGTCTCCCTAATGCTATTGGATTTCGCTCTTTAATCAAACTTCTATGTTTTACAATTTAGAGCGGCCTTGGAGAGTTAACTCTCCTCTCGCCTAATCTAAGGCCCTGGTAAACCTAAACTTGTTGGTGTATTCTAATGACAATACAAAAATGTTCTAGTTTATTTTAATTAGCACTTGATCTTAAAGGTTGTTCTTCTAAGTCAAGGGATAAATGGGAGTGAAACCAATGATGTTTGTATGACTCAATCAAAATCAATGAAAAAGTAACTACATGAATGCAATCATTTTTCCTTCGATGAAAAGAGATCTCTATGTGGGTTCTACGAAATTTCTAAAAAAAACAAAATACTTTTTCTTTTCTTTGCTTGCAACACACTTCACACACGCAAAAAGATTACTAATGCTTTAACAATGAAAACTATCCTAATGCAAGGTGTAATGAAGATGCAAAATCCTAAAACACTCTAAAAATGAAAGCAATTATTTAGAACCATTAATAATCCAACTTAAGTATTGAAGACAATATAAATTTTGAATGCAAAAAATTCTCTCCAAGCAAGAAGGATAGATCGTAAAAGATCATAATTCACTTTCAAAAAAATGAAAAAGGAACCAAAAAACTTGGCTAAATAAAAGAAAAACAATGTTTTTTAAGACTTTTTCTTTTTCAAGATACAATCGAAACAACTCTTCGAAAGCACTCTAAATGTCACCAAAGATTCAAAGACCGAAAGAAGAGCACAAGGAAACATTGCAAGTCACAAATTCGACAACAAATGAAAACTTGAACAAAAAAGGCTTCAAATATCACTAAACGACCCAAAAGGCAGCAAAGAGCTTTGACAAACTAACTAAGAAGTCAAGAAAGAAGCACTTTCAAATTTGTCAAAAAGAAACTTTCAAAAAGCAAGAAAAGTTGTAAGGCCACAAAATGACAGAAAGCAAAGAAAGTAGACCAATAAACAAGTTTGACAGAAAGATTAAAAACAATCCGTTGTTCCGGAAGACCAAAACAATCAAGAACCTCTATAAGAAGTCTTGTGTGTTCAAACACAAATCATAAAACTCACTCAAAAGCAAACCTAGGCCAAAACTTTTGAAAGCAGAAGAGGATTCAAAACAGCAAGTTCACTGAATAATTAAATTCTAAAGATAGAAACTGAACACTCAAAAACCAAACAAACCAAGAAACAAATCTTTCTAGGTAGAAATATTTGGAAAAAGCATGCAAAAAATGGTATACACAACTATGTTCTAGCACAGGTGCATGTACACATGCTTTTGACAAAATAAACTCGTGTATACGCAGTTTCACTTCACATAAACAAGCGTATGTATGCTACTATAAACAAACAAAGGTGCGTATACTGAGTTTTGCAAGAAAAATAAAAAAACAAGGCCTAATAAAAAAGATCAGACTTGAGGTCTGAGTTCCTATAGGAGCAGGCAATACTATCACAGCAAGCAAACCAAGAACTGAGCCCTCATTGACACTGAACAACCCAAACTAGGAATAACAAGATTGTTATCCCCAGCAAAGTCGCAACTTCTCTTACGGGAATAAGTACCCTAGGGCTTTGGGTTAGAACCCTAACAGAGCAAGAGTAATCTACAACAAGAAACATGCATACAACTCAGGCAACATGCTTAAATAAACAAACTATGTAAGGCTGAACATACCTAGATGTCCTTCATTTGGGTAGTTCCAGTAGGGTTCAAACCCTCTGCAACTCCTGATGATCTTCGAATCTACAAATCAACCAATCCAAACATACATAACAACATATAGATAAAGCATTTTAAAAAAATCAACTTTATATCATATAAGTAAGATGCTTAGTTATACATCTAAATGACATTCATATATGAATGACAACCACATCTGATGCATAAACAAGGTCAATCTCAGGAACAAAACAATGTTTCTTTTTATTGTAGAAAACTATAAAAAACATGGAAAGAGTTCACCTGAGTCTTCTTCTTCCAGCTCCAAGCGGAACCATCCTCCGGATTTGTCCAGTACCAGTCTTCAACAGCCTCCTTCCATAACCAATACCATGATATCTCAAGCAAGTGGGAGAATATCAACGCTCAAGGAAAAAAGGGTTTCCTGAACTTGGGGAAGTGCTTGAAGCACAGGGATACTTCAAACTTAGTCATGGGATAATCTTAGTATAGTAATTCTTTCTCTTCTCTCCTCCTTAAGGCCTTCCAATAGAAGTTTATTTATACTTCTCCCAATTAGTTTTTTAGTTGGGAAATAGTTGGGCCACGGGCACTAGGAGGTAATCAATAGGTAAAACCCGTGAACTCCACCCATAGTTAAGGAAATTTAAATTTTTAAGTGTTTTAACACATATATGCAGGTTGGGTATTAACTAACCCATGTGTACACACTTTTATCACAGGGAAAAGTAGCGTACAGGGAGTAAAACACTGTTTTTAAAATATTTGGACCAAGTCTGGAAGGAGGGGTTTCCCTAGGCCATAAACCAAGCATCACAAATACCAAGGGTGATATTTTGAGCTATAACACTTAGGAGTGCCTTGGAGAAAGGAGGACAAGGGAAATAGCCAAACTGCCAAGAAGAAATTCTTTTTAGAAGGAGAGGAGTCCATGGAAGACAAAAATGGAGTGAGAAGAGAAATCCTACCCTATCCTTGGAATGAAATTAGCTACCACCTTATAAAGTATATCTCATGTGAAGGAAGGTACAGTGTGGTATATGGATACCACTTAGGCTTCTTGAAGAATTGAGGTTTGGAGCAAACACACCTCCTCAAAATAGACTCAACATAGCCTACTTCCTTCTTCAATCAGTGAAAGATATGAGCATGAAGGTGCAGGAATGAAACCACCAACAACTAGCTCAACATGGGTTAATTAGACTTATCATAGAAGATTCCCTCCAAAACCTCATAATTCCTATCACATGAGCAATTTTCAAAGACATGCAGACAGAGGAGGATATAAAAGCCCTTGAATATGACAAGAGCCCTACTACTAGTGAAATGGATGAAGAAGAAATTGAAAAATATGAAGAAGAAATAGAGAGGGATGAAGAGGAAATAGATGAGGAAGAAGAGGAAGAAAAAGAGATGGAAAGTGGTGAAGAAACAAAAGAAGATGCAAAGGAGGAAATCAATTAACAGAGTGAGGAACTAGAGGTAGAAGAAGAGGAGAAAGACAAAGATGAGAGGGGGAATGGAAAAGAGGGGGAATGGAAAAGAGGAGGCAAAAGACAAGGAGGAATCATCTAGGGTATCTCCAGAACCCATTGAGAAAGAGGCAGTAGCTGCCCTCACTGCCCTTAGTACCCCTATCAAACAAAAAGGCAAAAGACATAGACAAACTACATTGTACTTTAGGATAAGAAAAAGTAGAAGAATAAGGCAGGGAAAACCTCAAACTCCCACCAAGGTTCCTATTGTTATTGAAGACTCACCTAAACAGTAGGAGAACATGGCCCCTCTTATGAAAACTCAAAGAGAAGGATCCTCAAGACCAGCCTCCCCCAAGTCTCCTATCACTTATGTGAGAAGGCCTGTGACTAGATCTGCCTCATCCAAATGAAAATGCATCCTATAGGATACACATAAGGACCTACAAGAATAAGAGGCAATCCTACAGGAAACTCTACTAAACCTATAGGATACTCAAAAATTGGATAAAGAAGTCAGTGTGCAGCAAGAAACAAAGAAAGAGGACTGAGAGCTAAGGGAACCTAGTCCTCAACCTAACCTTGACTCCTACTACAATTTTATTGAGGGGGGTAGGGTCATTACACAAAAATTTGCCATCCCATTATTCTTTGAACTTGAGAAAGAAAGAGCGAGAACACATAGATGGATGCAGATTTCCAAGTCCAAGGGAGTGGAGGACATAGGTCACATTGTAGGATAGGGCTAAACTATGTGAGTTATACCTACATAACCTAGCCTTGACAGATCTGAATGTATGGGACCCTAATGCAAAACTAGGGGATTTATAGTTGATGGCTTTGGCATCATGGATGAACCATGAGGAAGAAAGGGCTACTAAAATGAAGAAAATAATGGGAAGCGAAGAAACAAAGCCTCTCATGATTAGAGCTGAGAAATCAAATCCAATGGTTGTCATCAGCACAAATATCTTAATTGAAAATTACCCTCAACTTTCACCCAAGTATCTTGCTGCCCAAGAGCAAGCAATTACTCATTTTGAGGATATGTTCAGGCTATTAGTGGATGACAACATGCAAGCTTTCAAAGGAGATGGAATACTTTTCCCTACAGTTTGAAAATTAGAGAGTAACATTCTCCTCAAGGAATGGGAGAAGCATTGAATAGGACACCCATGTACAATAAAACCCTCCAAAGACTCAAACTCAACTGGAATAGCTTGAGACTCAATCCACCACTGCTCTTAGGGATGTTAGAAGGAAGAAAGGAAGAGGAAGAAAGAAAGCAATGGGAGGAGATAGAAAGGAAGGCTGGATTCTATGCACGGGAGGAGGAAACTACAACAGAAGCATGGGATGTCAGAGAGGCCACTAGAACTATGAAAGACATGGATATTGATTGAGTTTCTTAGAGGATGAGCAACACTTTCAGTAGGGGGTGATGATGAGCCTCATCATTGGGTAACTATATGGACCTTAATTCACTTCCTAGCTTAGTAAAATCAACTCTTCTCACAATTTATTACATATTTTGATTGTATTTTGTTTAATGAGATGAGTCAAAGTGAGATCTTATGCCTAGTGGACTAATGTGCATTAAATGTAGGTTTGTGAGAGAAAATCATGGATTTTTGGCTAATTAAGGGATGGAACTCGAATGAGACAAGGAGGAGATATTGTAGGATGTAGATCATCCTCATTTACTCCTCCCTCATTTGAATATTCCTCCATCAATGACACTAGCTTGGAGTACAAGCAGCCAAGTCATGGAGATCAAAAGGCGGTCAAGCAAGTGACAATCAAAGAGCTAGTTTATCTTGATTTTGGGAGCCAAGCCTCCCTATATTTAAGGAATTCGTTGAAGACTTCAGTTGTATAAATAAAGAGGCCTATAGCCTCATTAGGATTCGAATTTTTGTTGTAAAAACACTAGTCATTTTCGAGTTCAAGACTTGTGGAAGACATTGCTATGCAATTTTCTATTTTGATAATGATAATGAGCATTTCCTTGATCCAACACTGAGTTAACTTAGAGGGCTGAAGCTCTTGGGTTAGGGCCCAACCCTAGCAGTAAAGGCTCCTCTTCTTGTATTTGTAGGCTTAGATTGATTTCATAGATTAATGGTTGAATTGTCTTTTGAATTATTTCATTGCAAGTAGTGTAGATCTGATTAATTTTCTTATTAATTTGCCTCCATTTGTGCTTTACTTCAGAAATAGTTTAGAAGAGATAAAGAAACATAAAAAAGATGTCAATATGTGTTTTTAGCCTCACTCCTTCCTTCAAGGATCATGGTTTGAGGAAAGAGCTCCTATGCAGCCTCAAAAAAACAGAATTCTAGTTTCTCATGGAATTTAGGGTTTTTTGTACTTAGGCCAGGATTTGATCAGTTTGCAAGAGTAGGATTTAGTTATCATTTCTTCTAGCTTCAATCTTACATTAGATCTCATCCATGTTCCATCTTATTCTGCAAGTTTTCCTCATGCTTGAAGTAGGCAGTTAGATCTTGAAATTTTGTTTTCCTAGATCATTGAAATTCTTCTTGTTTACATGATTTTTGGGTAAATGTCAATGTTTGATGCAGTGCAAGTGTTTTAGAAGTACAAAGAAATTTCATAGTCGGCAACCTCATTCCAAATTCATCCATCTATGATCATTCTCTGCTTTCACTAAAACCCTCACCAATTTCATCATTTCACAAGGAAACTTCTCCAAGCTTGTTGAGCAAATCCAACCATCTCCCAACCTTGGTTTTGAGTTATGAAGTGGTCCTATGCACTCCCTTACCTCATTCCATCCACCAACCACCTTCCCTAAACCTTCCATCACCTTCAACACCCATCCTTTTGCTCTCGGTTGTAAAGGTTTTTAGGACATCCTGTAGGTTTTCCTGTACTAGCTTGTTTTGAGACCAAATTGAGGGAAAAGTATTTAGGAAGCTATAAAAGGTCACCTACTGCTCTCTCCAACCTTCTAACCATTCACCAGTGTCCCTAAGCCATCTACCACCTCACCAAAAGAGATTATCTTGCACACTTTCACATAAAAAAAAGGAAAAAAAGAAAAACAGATTTGTTTTAATCATTTACATGCACAGTAGTAAAATGTTTGATGTTTTGAATTTGCATGCTTAGGACAGTAGGATTTCATACATGTTAACTTAGCATTCCTTTGAAGCATAGCCTCTTAGCAGTTAGTTAGAAAATGGTGTGTTTTTAGCATTTGATTTTAGTCTTGTTCCTTACTGCAGTAGACAAGCTTTCTCTTAGAGTAGATTTTTCTTTCGCTCATTAGTAATCAAGATTTTTCTGAATCCATAGAAGTTTGGCTTGAAAACCCTAGCGGTCTATCGCTAACTGAGCAATGACAAAGAGCAAACCCATCACTTTTGCTTGTGTATACAACATTGTCACCTCCAAGTTTGTACTAACCGCGAGTTGATAAAGTAAAGTTGGTATCCCCACGAGTTGCAGCACTCTTGCTGCAATACTAGTCCTCATTAGTATCTCAATAGCGGTGCCTTATTCCATATGACGGGGAATATATATTTCTTCAGTTATTTTCAGGAGAAATACCTTAAGCAGAACATAGATTTTGGCGATGACAGGAGGTATAGTGCTATTGGGATTAGTACAGTTACCTTTTAGAGGGATTCAAGATCCCCTCTTAGAATCACAGATGTGATGTATGTTCTAGGACTAAAGAATAATCTTGTTTCCATTGTGATATTGGAATACTGTGGCTATGATGTGAATTTTAGTAAGGGAAAGGTTTTTCTTAAACACATCACTATGGGTTAGGTGAAACAAATTGGTGTGCGAGTCAAGAACCTGTATGCTCTTGAGGTCGAAGATGCATGCAAAGCCTTGAGAAATGAAAAGGTTAGAGACGTGGTGGTCGAGAGGGAGAATGAATTACCTCTCAACATGTAGCCCCAGAAGCAGCCTCAGAAACAATCTCACAAAGTTATCGAGCAACCAAAATTAGAGAAGCAAAGAGGAGACTAAGTGGAGAGATCCATTCAAGCAGAGAAGAAGCAGCCTCAGAAAAGTTAGACTAAGTGGAGAGATCCATGCAAGTAGAGAAGAAGGAGATTTTTCATTACATTTCCTTGCTAAGGATGGCACCATCAACATCATCAAACTTTAAAGTACTAGTTCCATAGACAAAGTTACTAATATCCATAACTAAGCCATTCCAACTTTCTGACAATGAGAACATAAATAACAGAGCCCTAACTTTATCATCAAAATTTACCCCTACAGAACTTAATTGACGGGTAACCATGTTAAATTCATTTAAATGATCAACAACATATTTGTCTTCTGACATCAAATTAAATAAACGCTTCATAAGAAATATTGTATTTGAGGCCGAGGGTTTTTCATATATTTTGGCCAATGCCATCATTAAACCTTATGTTGGCATTTCCTTTAACATGTTAAATTCCACTGATGTTGCCAGACAGTCATATTGTTCCTAGTTCCTTTCTGTTGATAATCTCCCAATCTACGTCTATCATACTCGTCAGCTTCTTCTATTTTCCGCTCAATGGTAGGTATAGATCTTTCTAATCCAGATAATATTCCATCTGCATTTTCCACAGCTGGTAGTTTTGGCCATTAAATTTCTCGACCCTAAACCTACCATCTTCCGCCATTTCTCCCACTTGAAACATGTACCCTTCTCTCCTAAAATTTTATCATCCAAATAGACCTTCATCTCTGATACTTGTTTTTAGAAATGAATTAACGAAGCAATGAAATACACAAAATATTTTGGAAACACAAATACAAAAATGCATAAAATAAGAGAGACATATATACGTGGTTTACCTAATTTGGGCTATGTCCACGAAGAAACAACCAGTCCTTCCTTCTATATTATCCAACAAAATGAAAAGATACAACCTACAACAGATCTGTTGTAATTTTCTTTTCGCTCTCACCTCTCTCTCTCTCTCTCTCTCTCTCTCTCTCTCTCTCACTTAAAATAATAATACACAGCCACAATACAATTCCCTCATATAAACCGAGGGGATGCCTTCTGGGAAAAAACCTAAATTAACATAACTTCTACCTTTAGATCATGTGCCTAATGAACGACCCAAATTGACTACGAAATTACAATATTTTATAAGGCATTTTTTAATTTATGTTTAGTTTTAGGGGTGTTTCCCCTAAACCCCTGCGAAGGGGGGGATCATAAAATCGTTGTCGCCCCCCCCACACAACAACCCCATGTTATGGTGATTAAATGGACAAATTTTCTGCCCAGTTAGGAACATGGATCCAACATAGTTGAAACAAAAAACCTCTGACCAATCAAGAAGATAATCCGGCTCCACACTCAACAAATGTTTTATTATTGGGAACCATGTATTGCATTTTCTACACATGTTTATTTCTTCTTCCTAAATTTCTTCTATACATGAATCCAACACTTGTAAAGTCAATTGGTCTCTATATTAGCAAGTCTATGCACTATAATATGTTGAAATAGTGTTATATATATATGTGTGTGTGTGTGTGTGTGTGTTATTATGTTTATGTTGTTTATGCTAGGTCATATGAAGAGGAAGGTCTCTAAAGAATAAAAATAAAATGTTTTTGTTATTCCATTAGTGTTTAATTATACCTTAGAGGGACATGATCAATAATCATCCAAACGACATTCATTGGCCATTCAAAAAAACCATATGAAAACATAAGAGAATTTGATAAAAAAAATGTGTATGGAACCTCTAACTTTATGTTTTGAATATTTTACCAATTGTGCGCTCCAAGACTTGTACACTTGTGAAATCATTGTGTTAAGAATACCCTGTACCTCTATATGTGAAAAATTAATGTCATTGGAACCAAAATCTAGTGAATATTGAAGGATGATGGCCTTGCACTAGAATACTTGATGATTTGTACCACCTAATTAAGAAGGATGTTGTTGTTAGGAAATACCTTGATAGGAATTGCAAGGATTAAGATTAAGTTCCAACTGACTTAGTGGAGAATAGAATCCATCAAATAAATGAATACTATAAGAGGATTAAGAAGCTTCCCCTATTTGGAAATATGAATTTTCCATTGCCAACAGTCTATGGCTTAAGATTAATCTCATGGTCTCTAAGATATCAACTTTGGGCATCCTTTAAATTGTCTTCTTATTGAATATAGTGAAAAAAATCAAATACAAGTTTCTATGTAAGTGATCCTAAGATTGCACATGATATCTAGAGCTCGACACACTCCACCAAAACATTTCACAATCCTCCTTCAAAGAAAATCATCTTCACAAGAAAGCAAACCAACTTGTATATATCCAATACGAAGAATGTCATGAAGTTCAACAAATGTCTCTAATTTTATAGGAATGGAATACATATAAGAATCCATGTAAGATTTTTGAAAATAAGAGAAATAAAGCACCACGTGTGCATGCCCATGCTGGAAAAAATAGGGGTCATCCATACAATTTTCATCACATGAAACACCCCCAAACATGATGTAAACATTGTTTTGAATAACCTCAAAGCTAACAGTCCATTTTACTCATAATACTTTTGTATTTGGGAATATTTGAAGACCTAGATGGAGGGGAAGAAGGCATGTTCATTACATAGAATATAAAATAATACCTTATACACTTTGCACCATTAGATACCTAGTGGTTACTTGTATAGAAATGAGTGGATACAAAGGTTAGCACAAGAAGTATTTTAAATGGATAATCTTGAATAGTATTACGAACTATCAAAATTTGAAGTCCACTTCACTTATGATTGGATGAAGGATCTCATTCATGAAACCCTTCCCAACCATAAACATATAAATAAGATACACTTGGGTAGATCAATAGATCAATATAATATTTGAAGAAAAGGATTCAACTCGTGTGAAAAATGGTTGGATTCTATTTTTTCATGAAATGACTATAGGAGGTAAATTTTTTAACTAGGTTGTTATCCTTTCAAATTCACTTATAGAATCCATTATCAGAGCTCAAATTTTTTTTTTCCTTGGGATTCATAAGATTCTAAATTTTTTCTTTGTTATATGCAAGATGTTGATTTGGGTTTGTATAAAATCACGTAGATTCACAAGTTAATGCAATTTTCTAAAGCAAGAGACAAGAATCTGCTTCTACTCTTTACAGTGGAAGCCCATAAACATCGAGAAAACAATAATCAATAGAGGAAGAGAATCAAAGGCGCATAACACAATAAATATTCAGGGAAAGCCACATCTCAAAACTCCACTATCTATTTTGTTTTAGTTTGGAAAATCAAGATGAAATTACAATGCTTGTTCTTTCTAGAATAATCCTAACACTCAGCAAATTCAATCTCCAACTCAAGCAAGCTCAAGGCCAAAGCTTAGCCTCTTCACAAGCTCTCAAAGTCTCTATTCCAATGCGTAATTCCTATGGAGAATAGCTTGTATTTAAAGGGAAATAAAGTCTCTAAAAATTGTACAATCCCTCAAGGGTTAGTTCCTGAATGCATGCATTGTCAGTGCAACTCCTCCACCGTCGCATCAACCTAAACTGACTACTTCACTACTTCCTAAAAGGAAGATGGCTTTGTCATAACACATGCACCCATAAGTGCCATGTATCCAGTGTACCTCTTTGGTAACCTCCTCTATTTGCATTAAGTAGAGGGTTCTCCCACATTCTCTCGTGCATCATCCAACAATTTGTCAGCCTCTCTAATGCGCTTTCTTCCCTCTCTGAAAAACTCTGCCTGAGTGGATGTCTCCACTCTCTGAACCTCTGCATGTGGATTCTCCACATCAATCTGAGGTCCCTCAACCTTAGGAGCTAAAATCTCCTCATCTGCATGTAGCTCAAGCTCACTCTCAAGGGATACTCACATGGCCTTCTCCCTATCGAACCTAATATCCCTACAAACCATTGTCATCCAACTAGTTGGCATGTACACCTGATAGTTGTGGGGTGTATCAGTGTACCCAACAAAGATCCCCAACTCTGTTGTTGGCTCAAGCTTCTTCCATGCATCTTTTGTCACATGGCAATAAACCAATGACCCAAAAATCCTTAAGTGACCAACATCTGGCCTCTTACAGGAATAAGCCTCCTTTGGTGTTTTCATCCCAAGTATCTGATGTGGGCTACGGTTTTGAACATAAACCATTGTGTTGCATGCCTGATCCAGGTCCGAGTGTGACAAAGGACCCTTCCAAGACCTTTTACTTTCGTGATGTGTTAAATTGCATTTTTAAAAGAACATAAATGAATACATCTGCATGTTGTAAAGAAGAGGAACACACATGAAAACATAAGCCATTGATAACGGAGTTTGTCTTTGGGCCTTGATGTCAAGATAGTGTAGGTCATTGCATTAAGTGTTCTCAATAGTGATGACATACATAAGAGGCGATGTCGCTATCATACAAGGAAAATCCCCTCAGGCAGGAGTGGCACCAAGAGATGTTCCGCTACAGGAACTCTCAACCAAAAGGACTCCTATCAGTATGACACAAACTCATGCATGATGAGCATCCCACCAACATGGCATAAATGGGATCTCAATGCAAACATACATGGCGACACATGAGTATCCCATCAACATGATGATAAAGGGATATCAAACAAAACATGACGAATCATGACAACAAGTACATCACACAGATGATTCCGCATCACATCAGGAAGGAAGCATAAAATAAGTAAGAAATAGGATCCCACATGAAACATCAAACAGGGATCTGCGCAACATGATTCATATTAAAATAAGTACATGAATAAACTGCATATACCTCACATCTAGGGACCACCTGAAGAAAAGGATGTCAAGTTGCTAAAGTTTTTCGTACCATCAATCTCGCAGCGTCGAATCGCATGGAAATGATTGCTTGCACATGAATGCTGACACCTGCACTCCATTTATAAAAGTGGCCGAGAAATGAAATGAGAAAATGGAAAATCTAAATGCAACATCAGATTTGTGGTGTCAAATAGTGCAAAATCGACTGTCAAAATTCTGAATTATGAGAAAGTGAAAATCTAGGGCTCAAGGAATCTTTTAGATTCCTCAAAGATTCCCTCCTTCGGGTCCTCTACAAATCGGCTGCTCAGATCAGGAAACTGATTGCGTCATCGGGTTCATGTCACCGAAAGGTGTAAGATCGACATAAAGTTTGTCCAATTTGGACACTGTGAAAATTTCACCCTCCTGGAAATTTCGCTCAGTCATGATTCCACCTGCATTAAAAAATTAATAAAAAAAAATTACGTCTCGGTTTCCATGCCCGCTCCTAGTTCGTCCATGCTTGGGCATACTGATGAAATGCAAGTTTATATAAAAATTTGGTTGGATATTCCCATGTGGTTCGATTGGCGTAGTGGTAATATTTAGCATGTTGTTGGTGGTGGTCTCGTGTTCGAAATCCCACGAAACCAAACATAACTCACAGTCCCTTTTTTTAATAGTGTGCAGTTATGGTCATAACCATATCAAATCGCATGGTAACTGCAGTTTGAAGTGCGCATTTGGTTTATGTGTTGAATGAAGGAAGGTACATGGTACTGTTTTCATGGGTTGTTGGTACTTCATATGAGGCCGCCCAATGGGGGCCGATCCACGTGATCGGGCAGGTTCAACTCCCACCGGCCTCACCTTAATCATTGTTTTGGTACATGGTATGTAAGGTGAGGTGTGGGGTGGTGGGGGTAGTGGCCCACCACCTCTTTTTATATATATTTTTTATTTTTAATATATAACCATGTGAATTTGCAAATTCTTAAAGATTGATCGAAGGAGTTAATTTAACAAGGCAACAATTCTCCCAGAATCTGGCCAGAGTTGGCTGGATTTCTTTTGCCGGAAAATTTCTAAATTGTGTCTCCATTAACCTACCTAGTTAGCAAAAGTCAACCAAAACTTTGACTGCCTCTATCTTCCTCATTCGAACTCAGATGACAAACCATTCACACCACTATGATCACGACGATGAGATCTTTAACATGAACTTGGTTCAAGCATAATCAAAACACTTTGATTTTTGACCCTTCCTAAGTCCTCTTTGTCCTATGTGTCTTTAGAGCCACCTGGATCAATCCTTCCCACTGAGGAGCTTTTGGTCCTCCAAAAGCATGAAAAATAACCTACAACTTCTATGTACTTTGTCTGCATCACAAGCATCCTGAAAGGTCTCACTTCCATCTCCTTCACCTTCGTTCTTCGAAACCTTAAGCGATGAGCTGACACCTACAACCTCTGCAACCTGTAGTACATTGTCTTGCAAATTACACGCTTGACTTTCATGACCAAATAATGACCCAAGTATCCCACACTTTCCATGAGTTTATAACACATACTTGGTGGTCAAGTTTACATCAAAATGGAAAAAATACCCCAACTACAACAACATAGCCAAAATATCATTGTCACTTCAACAAGTGATGGAAAACACATCATCACTACAACACATGATTTACAAAGATAAGGCCAAACATTATTTGCTTTGACAAGTGATGGAAACACGACATCACTTTCATAGTTTATCATGCAACACAAAATAAGACCAGATATCATTGTTTCCTAACAAGTGATGGAAAACATCATCACTTTTACATTTTAAAATGCAACAAATGATTTACAAAAGCACGACCATGAAACGCTAACATATCTAGAAACCATTTCTCACTTATCAAGGTGAACGGGTTGCCTCTCTATGGTGGTGTTGCTTGTCAAACAATCGTTTCACTTGGTTCATGCACCAATGCTTTGTCTTTAAGGAGCCTCCAACAAGTGGCTCTTTGATGGTCATTTCTGTCGTAATGACTGCAATACATCTTCTTCCTCCAAATCTGTTTAACATGTTTTTTTGCCTGTTGTTGAGAGGGTCTTTCACACCTCATCCTTTTGTGTGCTGCCATTCTTTTCCAACACTTTGGAAATGTATGGTTGTGTAATCCACAAAAGGTACAAGTTTTCTGATTCCATGATTTATGTTCATCATCAACAACATGATCATAATCGAAATGAACATTCGAATGTCGAAAGTGGTTATACCTTTCCTTGCCATCTCTGTTGTAAGTATGGCGATGAGATCTTGCCTTAGCTCTTTCTCTGCCATGGGCACTTCCATGGGATGATGGGGATGTGTTCCCATCATTCTCTTTCCTCAACAATTTCAATGACATCTTGGAAGCATATGACACCTTCGAGCATTCTCCCTTGGTGTATCTTAAGCCTGCAAATTGAGGTCTTTGCACAACCTCCAATGGTTGGGTTATGCCTTGGTTATTAACGCCAAGTTATTTTTCCTCTTCGTGCCTCATCCTTGTAAGGAGCCTCATGTTTGTCCCTATAATTGGGATCTTCCAGGGAAAATTTTAAGAACCCCCCTTAAATTTATATGTATAATAAATGGGCGAATCTCCATGGTATATAGGAAAAATGGAAGGCGATTTTATCATTAATATAATATGTATATATATTTTTTTGGTGAATCTCTCACCAGGCATGGCGAATATTTTACTCAATTATAAAATCTTGTAAGATCTTGGTATTACCATCGGTCAATACCATGGGTTAT
>APFE030833864.1:25212-36009 GCA_000404065.3 Pinus taeda
TTTATTTACCATACCTCTCATTTATTTATGTTTTTATTAATTTACCATACCTCTTTTATAAATATGGTATTTGGCCCATATGATTCACTTAAATAAAACCTATTCTTGAAAATGGGCGAATGGATTCACTTAAATAAAACCTATTCTTGCCCATTAAAAATTTAAAACCCCTTAATTTCGCCAAAGGGCGAACATTCACCCCTAAAATTTCCTATGGGATCTCCAAATATCCAATAGAAATCATACTATGTGACGATGAAACTGAAAGGAAATCAACATCTTTTACCTCCTCTGTCGATTTGGAATGAACTGATGAGGGTTGCTCATCATCTGTTGTTGGTGTTTCACTAGTTGTCTCGATGCATTCCCTAACTTCTTTCCTGACATATCCAAGTCCTGTTCGATAGGATATTTCTTCTACTTTGATGGGGTTGACGATGCCATGGCCATTAATGCCCAAGCCCTTTCCTTCATACCCCATATTCTTCAACAGTTTGGAGCCAATTCCTATGGTATGATTTTTGAAAACAGCGAAATCATCATCAAGAAACATACATGAATTCAGAGAACTACTTTTTACCTCACATGGATCGCTACAATGTTTCCAAGGCCTTGTCCTTTGCTTGCAGCTATCGTAGCAAATTATGTTTTTCCTCCTCTTCTTGTAGACGCATCTTCAATTCAACGTTCTTTGTTTGAAGTTTTTGGCTGTTGTGCTTCAGTTATTCCAGGGCCTGTTCTGTGGCTTGCAACTGAAGTTGCAATCACTCCTTTTCCTTTGTCTCTTTCTGTAGATTTTCATACATTATTTCCACCCTTTTGGAAATTTTGTGCATGGTCTCGTATAATGCTTTTTCATCCTCTGATGCTGCATGTTCCATTGTTCACGCTTGAAATTCACATCAACAGAAAGACTGCTCAGATACCACTTGATCCAAGTACAGGTGTGACAAAGGACCCTTCCAAGACCTTTTACTTTCGTGATGTGTTAAATTGCATTTTTAAAATAACATAAATGAATACATCTACATGTTGTAAAGAAGAGGAACATGACAATCATCAACACATGAAAACATAAGCCTTTGATAATGGAGTTCGTCCAGGAGGGACTACGTCTCTGGGCCTTCATGTCAAGATGGTGTAGTTCGCTGCATTAAGTGTTGGCAATAGTGATGATGTACATAGGAGGTGATGTCGCTATCATACAATGAAAATGCCTTCACACAGGAGTGGTTCGAAGAGATGTTCTGCTATAGGAACTCTCAGTCAAAATGACTCCTACCAGTCTGACACAAACTCATGCATGATGAGCATCCCGCCAACATGGCATAATAGGGATCTCAATGCAAACATACATGGTGACACATGAGTATCCCATCAACATGATGAAAAAGGGATCTCAAACAAAACATGATGAATTGTGACAATAAGTACATCACACAGATGATTCCACATCATATCAAGAAGGAACCATGAAACAAGTAAGAAATAGGATCCCACATCAAACATCAAACAAGGATCTGTGCAGCATGATGCGTAGCAAAATAAGTACATAAATAAACTGCATATACCTCACATCCAGGGACCATCTGAAGAAAAGGATGTCAAGTTGCTGACGTTGTTTGTACCATCGATCTTGCAGCGTCAAATCGCATGGAAATGATTGCTTGCACATGACTACTGACACCTGCCCTCCACTTAGAAAAGTGGTTGAGAAATAAAATGAGAAAATTGAAAATCTGAATGCACCATTAGATTTGTGGCATAAAATAGTGCTTAATCGACTATCAAAATTCTGAATTCTGAGAAAGTGAAAATCTGGGGCTCAAGGAATCTTTTAGATTCCTCAAAGATTCCCTCCTTCGAGTTCTTTGAAAATCGGCTGCTCAGATCAGGAAACTGACTGCGCCATCAGGTTTGTGTCATTGAGAGGTGTAATATTGACATAAAGTTTGTCCAATTTGGACACTGCGAAAATTTAGCCCTCCTGGAAATTTCGCTTAGTCATGGTTCCACCTGCATTAAAAAATTAATAATAAAAGAATTGTTTCTCGGTTTCCATGCCCGCTCCTAGTTCCTCCATGCTTGGGCATACTAATGAAATGCAGGTTTATATAAAAATCTGGGCGGATATTCCCATGTGGTTCGGTTGGTGTAGTGGTAAAATTTAGCATGTTGTTGGCGGTGGTCCTGTGTAATTTGTTGAACAAGCAATTCCAAAGCCAATAGCTACTGATTCATAGGACTTGGCCGAGTGGAAGAAGTGTGTGGTGAAGGCAAGGCAGATAATCCTTGAGGGAGTTCGAGATCATATTTTCTCGAGTCTCCATGGAAAGGAAACCATGCATGCTATGTGGAAAACATTGATGGAATTGTATTAGAATAGCAGTGATTAAAGGAAGTTGGCACTGAAGGATACACTTCATAAAATCAAGATGGAGAAAGGTGAGATGGTTCCAAAGTACTTGACCAAGTTCACTCAATGTTGGGATGAACTTGGAAGTGTTGGAATCACAGTTGTCGAGGAGGATATGGTGAGCCTTGCTCTTCTTGGACTCCCAAAGAGTTGGCATAGTTATTAGGACTCTGTTAATGCTCAAGAGAAGCTGCCAGATCGGGAACGACTATGGTCGAATTTGATGCAGGATGAGATCAGGAGGAATGCCAAGGATGACTCTTCATCAAAGACTGATGATGAAGAGAAATGTGCCTTAGCGATTAAGGCAAGGAAGGGGAAAGGTAAACTTTCCCATTCCAAATCAGATTCTTATCATGGAGGTAAGAAGAAGGACATGAAGAAAGTTAAATTCTTTCATTATCATAAGATGGGAAATTTTGCTACAAATTTTCCATTGAAGAAGTCTAAGGAGAAGTCCTCAGAAGGAGCGGTAGGTGAGGCTTTGGCCTCCCATTTGAATTGGACTTTTCCCTCATTGCACACATGGTGTCTTTAATGATGGGAAGTGTCTGGTGCATAGAAAGTGGAGCTTCATTCCACATGACTGGCAACAAAGCGTTATTCAGCGAACTGGGGGAGAAAGATCTCAAGATGCATACCGAGATAGGTGATGAAGGTAAGTATAGTGTTACTGGTGTGTGGAGTATTACTTTTCAGAGGGAGCATGCGACTCCACTCACCTTGAAGAATGTTATGCATGTACCCGAACTGAAAAAGAACTTGGTATTTGTTGCGATGCTTGAGGATAGAGGTTATGATGTGATATTTTCAAAAGGAAAGGCATTCCTTAGACACATAGACACGGGTCAAGTAAAGAAGACAGGGACTCAAGTTCAAAATCTCTATAAGATAGAGGTAGAGGATTGTGCTGCTTTGAGTTCAAAAGTGGAAAATATGTTGAGCCAAGACGTCGATGAGTTGTGGCATAGGTGATTGGGCCACTTGCATCATGGGGCTTTGAAAATATTGCTGCAAATCTCTATCGGTCTTACCAAAGGTACGCTTGAGCAAGTTGATACATGTAATGGTTGTACTTTGGGAAAATACACTAAGTCTTCCTTTAGACAAAGAGACAGTCAAGCAGAGTCTATTCTAGAGAGAGTCCATTCAGATGTGTGTGGACCATTCTCAACAACATCCACAACCAAACATAGGTATTATGTTATAATTGTTGATGACTATTCTTGTAAAGGTTGGGTAATTTTTATGCATAAAAAGGATCAAACTTTCAAAAAATTTTGTGAGTTCAAAGCATTGGTAGAGAAAAAGTTTGGCAAGAAGGTTAAAGCTCTATGGAGTGATAATGGTGGTGAGTATGTCTCCAATGAGTTTAATAACTTCTGTGTAGCAGAAGGGATTAAGCGAGAGTTGATGACACCCCATAACCCTCAACAAAATGGGGTTGCCGAGAGGAAGAACAAAAGCATAGTAGGGGCAACAAGGGCGATGTTGCATGATCAGGGTCTACCACTACACTTGTGGGTTGAGGCATTGATCCAAGTGGCTCCAGAGACACACACAAGACAAAGAGGACTTAGGAAGGGTCAAAAATCAAAGTGTTTGGATTATGCTTGAACCAAGTTCATGTTAAATATCTTGTTGTTGTGATCGTGGTGGTGTGAACAGTTCGTCAATCCGAGTCCAGATGAGGAAGATCGAGGCAGTCAAAGTTTTGGTTGAATTTTGCTGACTGGGCAGGTTAATGGAGACACAATTTAGATTTTTTTAGGCGGAAGGAATCCGGCCAACTCTAGCCAAATTCTGGGCGAAATTGTCACCTCCTTAAATTGACTCCTTTGGTCAATGTTCGAGAATTTTACAAATTCACATGTTATATATAAAAATAAAAGAAATATATATATATAAAAGGAGGTGGTGGGCCACTACCCCCACCACCCCACACCTCGCCTTACGTACCACATACCAAAACAACGATTAAGGTGAGGCTGGCAGGAGCTGAACTCGCCCGGCCACGTGGGCCTGCCCCCAACGGGCGGGCTCATATGAAGTACCAACAACCCATGAAAACAATGCCATGTACCTTCCTCCATTCAACACATAAACCAAATGTGCACTCCAATCTATGGTTACCGTGCCCTTTGATATGGTTACGACCATATCTGCACACTATTAAAAAAAAGGGACTGTTATGAGTTAAGTTTGGTTCTGCGAGATTTCGAACCTAGGACCACCACCAACAACATGCTAAATTTTACCACTACACCAACCGAACCACATGGGAATATCTGCCCAGATTTTTATATAAACCTGCATTTCATTAGTATGCCCAAGCATGGAGGAACTAGGAGCGGGCATGGAAACCGAGAAACAATTCTTTTATTATTAATTTTTTAATGCAGGTGGAACCATGACTAAGCGAAATTTCCAGGAGGGTTAAATTTTCGCAGTGTCCAAATTGGACAAACTTTATGTCAATATTACACCTCTCAATGACACAAACCTGATGGCACAGTCAGTTTCCTGATCTGAGCAGCCGATTTTCAAAGAACTCTAAGGAGGGAATCTTTGAGGAATCTAAAAGATTCCTTGAGCCCCAGATTTTCACTTTCTCAGAATTCAGAATTTTGGCAGTCGATTAAGCACTATTTAATGCCACAAATCTAATGGTGCATTTAGATTTTCAATTTTCTCATTTTATTTCTCAGCCACTTTTCTAAGTGGAGGGCAGGTGTCAGCAGTCATGTGCGAGCAATCATTTCCATGCGATTTGACGCTGCAAGATCGATGGTACAAACAACGTCAGCAACTTGACATCCTTTTCTTCAGATGGTCCCTGGATGTGAGGTATATGCAGTTTATTTATGTACTTATTTTGCTACGCATCATGCTGCACAGATCCTTGTTTGATGTTTGACGTGGGATCCTATTTCTTACTTGTTTCATGGTTCCTTCTTGATATGATGTGGAATCATCTGTGTGATGTACTTATTGTCACAATTCATCATGTTTTGTTTGAGATCCCTTTTTCATCATGTTGATGGGATACTCATGTGTCACCATGTATGTTTGCATTGAGATCCCTTTTATGTCATGTTGGCGGGATGCTCATCATGCATGAGTTTGTGTCAGACTGATAGGAGTCATTTTGACTGAGAGTTCCTATAGCAGAACATCTCTTCGAACCACTCCTGTGTGAAGGAATTTTCATTGTATGATAGCGACATCACCTCCGATGTACATCATCAATATTGCCAACACTTAATGCAGCGACCTACACCATCTTGACATGAAGGCCCAGAGACGTAGTCCCTCCTGGACGAACTCCATTATCAAAGGCTTATGTTTTCATGTGTTGATGATTGTCGTGTTCCTCTTCTTTACAACATGTAGATGTATTCATTTATGTTATTTTAAAAATGCAATTTAACACATCACGAAAGTAAAAGGTCTTGGAAGGGTCCTTTGTCACACCTGTACTTGGATCAAGTGGTATCTGAGCAGTCTTTCTGTTGATGTGAATTTCAAGCGTGAACAATGGAACATGCAGCATCAGAGGATGAAAAAGAATTATACGAGACCATGCACAAAATTTCCAAAAGGGTGGAAATAATGTATGAAAATCTACAGAAAGAGACAAAGGAAAAGGAGTGATTGCAACTTCAGTTGCAAGCCACAGAACAAGCCCTGGAATAACTGAAGCACAACAACCAAAAATTTCAAACAAAGAACGTTGAATTGAAGATGCGTCTACAAGAAGAGAAGGAGGAAAAACATAATTTGAGTTTCCATCCTGTCCCTCTAGGCTATGCAATTTGAGTTTCCTTTCAAGGCATACTCAAGCCTCAACCCATGGAACACCATTTGCCGATCCTAAAGTATTTGTTACAAATTTGACTTTTACATGTAATCTAGAAACTCAAAACTTCAAAATATCCTCTATTATACTATCCTCAGCTCTGATACCATGTGTTGAAATATGGCAACAAGAATATTCCAATTCAATTTTTCCTTGAACTAAATTGTGAATTAAAATCGAAGTTAGTCTTAACAGTTACTTGGAAATAATTAATTAATTAATTTTAAATTAATTATTTAGAGAAATTCAAGTTAGAAGTCTTTCTAAAGTCATGCAAGAGTTATCCCTTAAATTAAGGAGATAAGATTGAGTTATATTTGAGTTGTAATCTAGTTAACTTAGTTTTACTGACGTTAAGTCCAGTTAATTTAGCTCCAAACTCTTTGAGGAATAATAGTGAGTTAATAGTCAGTTGATGCATTAATGCACTCAACTAGTGCTATCCAGTTAACTAAGATTCCCTCATCAGAAACTCATGCATGTCTATTCTGAGAAAGACCCAGTTGAGATTAATGTTCAAGGACAATGTACTATTAGTTGCATGTGTTTTCTCATGGAGAAAACTCATGCCTGTAGTCAAGGATTCATCCTTGAGGATTGTGTAGTTTTGAAGGCTTGGTTTTCCACTTGGTAATAGGCTAATCATCCACAAGCAATAGCGAAGGAAATAGGATCTTGGAGGGTAGAGAGGAAGGTTGGAGAGAAGCCAAGATTGCCTGTGAGCATCTGTGAGGATTGTATTGAGAGATGGCTAGCTGTGAGAGCTAAGGCTTTGTATAATTCTTATGTATTTCCACCATGTATGATAATACAATAGTGTGGGGCTTTTAGCTGAGGCTTTCCCCAAAGTATTTTCATGTGTATTGTGTCATTGATTCTTCTTCTTCTAGTTATATTATTCAACTCGATCTTTAAGCTTTTGCAAATTGATAGTAGAAGTAGGTTATAGTATTCTTCTTTGATTTATATTGCATTATCGAGTTAACCTATACATATTTTCTACATGTTATCAGAGCTAGATTTGTAGAAATTTCTACATGGTATCGGAGATGTGAATAGTATACTGAGAAGAGAATTCGAAGTTTGAAGTTTGAGGTTGCAAGTGCAAATCAAATTCATATCATACTTCAAGGTTATCCAATGGTGTTCTATGGCTTGACACTCGAGTATGCCTTGGAAAGTAGCTCAAATTACATAGCATGGAAAGATAGAATGGAGGTTGTATTAGAAGACAATGGCTTGAAGGAATTCATTGATCAAGAAATCCCAAAGCCAGCTTCAACTAATGCACAAGAGTTGGCTGAGTGGAAGAAGTGTGTGGCGAAGGCAAGACAAATCATCCTTGAGGGAGTTTGAGACCATATTGTCTCGAGTCTCCATGGGAAGGATACTCCATTTTCAATGTGGAAGACATTGAAGGACCTCTATTAGAATAGTAGCGACCAGAGGAAATTGGTGCTCAAGGATAAGGTTCGAAGAATCAAGATGGAGAAGGGTGATACTATTTCCATATATCTGAACAAGCTCACCACCTGCAGAGATGAGCTTGGCAGTGTGGTAATAACTACTATAGATGATGATATGGTGAGCCTCACTCTCCTTGGCCTTCCAAAGAGTTGGAATAGCTACCAGGACTCTATGAATGGAAGGGAGAAACTATCGGATTGGGAACAACTATTGTCGGATCTTATGCAGGAGGAGCACACGAGATGGTTCTTCATCCAAGAATGATGATGAAGAAAATCTGGCCTCAGAAAGTAAGGTAAGGAAAAGGAAGGTGAAGGCTTCCCATTTCAAATCGAATTATTCTCATGGAGGGAAGATGGGTGACATGTCAAAAGTAAGATGCTTTAATTGTCACAAGATGGGACATTATGCGACTATTTTCCCATCAAAGAAGTCCAAAAAGGGATCTTTGGAAGGATCAAAAGGTGAGGCATTAGCCTCTTAGTTCAAAATGGACTTTACCCTCATCGCATGCATGGTGTCATCGATGATTGGTTGAGTTTGGTACCTTGATAGTGGAGCCTCATTCCACATGACTGGTGATAAAAGTTTATCTAGTGCCTTGGAGGAGAAAGACCTCAAGATGCGCATAGAGATGGGTGACGATGGAAGGTATAGTGTTTCAAGAGTGGGCACAGTTTCTTTTCAGAGGGAGAATGGAGCTCCTCTCACCTTGACAAATGTGATGTATGTGCCTAGACTGAAGAAGAACTTGGTATCGGTCGCAATGTTGGAGGACAAAGGCTACGATGTTGTCTTTAGTAAAGGAAAGGCGTTTCTAAGACACATAGCCATGGGTTAGACCAAGAGGATAGGGATTCGGGTGAAGAATCTTTATAAAATAGAGGAAGATGATTGTGTAGCATTGAGTACAAATGTAGAATTGGTGCAAAGCCAAGACATTGGCAAGTTGTGGCACAGGCAGTTGGGCCATTTGCATCATGGGGCTTTGAAGATAATGCAACGGATATCTACAGGACTTCCTAATGGTAAACTTGAGAAAGTTGACAAATGCAAAGGTTGTACCATGGGAAAGTACACCAAGTCTTCTTTTTATGATCGAGATAGTCGAGAAAAGGCTATCTTAGAGAGATTTCATACTGATTTGTGTGGACCATTCTCAACGGGATCCACAGTGAAGAAAATATATTATGTGATTTTCATTAATGGCTATTCTCATAAATGCTGGATTTATTTCATGCAGAAGAAGGACCAAACTTTCACAAAGTTTTCTGAGTTCAAAGCTTTGGTCAAGAAAGAATCAAGGAAGATGATCAAGGCCTTGAGAAGCGACAACAGTGGAGAATATGTCTCTCAAGAGTTTAAGGACTTCTGTGCAGTGGAAGGAACTAAAGGAGGGTTGACAGCACCTCATAACCCACCACAGAATGGGGTGTTTGAGAGGAAGAAACGAACTATTGTAGGGGCAACACGGGCAATGTTGCATGACCAAGGCCTATCACATCACTTGTGGGCCAATGCATGCAACACAGCGGTCTAGTTGCAGAATAGAAGCCCACATCGCATACTTGGGATGAAGACACCAAAGGAAGCTTTCACCAATAAGTGACCAGATGTGGGTCGCTTTAGGATCTTTGGCTCATCGGTATATTGCCATGTGACAAAGGATGCACAGAAGAAGCTTGAGCCCACAGTAGAGTTGGGGATATCTTTGGGGTACACTGATACACCTCATAACTATCGAGTGTACTTTCCTACCAGTCGAAGGACAGTGGTTCATAGAGATCTCAAGTTTGATGAGAAAAAGGCCATGCAAGTTTCCCTTGAGAGGGAGATCCAACTATATGTTGTGGAGGAATTGTTGGTTCCTAAGGAGTAGGAGCCTCAGACTGATGTGGAGCAGCCGCATACAGAGGTTCTAGGAGTGGAGACATCCACTCAAGCAAAGTCTTCCAGAGATGGATTAAAGTGCACAAGAGAAGTTGACAAATTGTTGGAGGATGTAAGAGAGAATGTGGGAGCACCATCTTCTTAGCATAGATAGAGGAGGTCACCTGAGAGGTACATTGGATACATGGCCTTCATTGGGGAATGTGTTGAGACAGAGCCATCTTCCTTTGAGGAAGCAGTGCAGCAGCCAATTTGGGTTGATGTTATGGTTGAGGAGTATGACTCCATAGTTCATAATAATGTTTGGGACATGGTTCCAAGACAAGAGAACAAGTTAGTTGTGAGTTCTCGTTGGCTTTACAAGGTAAAGCAAGTTGTTGATGGTAGTGTGGAGAAGCATAAGGCAAGATTTGTTGCTCGTGGCTTTTCAAAGGTCAAGAGGATCATGTCGCTGTAGTATATTTCGACAGAGGAGCAAGATGCTGACATTTTGACAAAGGCATTGTCAAAGTGTAAATTCGAGTTCCATAGAGATAGGATCAGGGTGGCAAATAATCCCTTTCTTGTTGAGAGGGAGTGTTGAAATATGGCAACAAAATTATTCCAATTTAATTTGTCCTTGAATTAAATTGTGAATTAAAATCAAATTTAGTCTTAACAACTACTTGGAAATAATTAATTAATTTATTTTAAATTAATTAGTGAGGAAATTCAAATTAGAAGTCTTTCTGAAGTCATGCAAGAGTTATCCCTTAAATTAAGGAGATAAGATTGAGTTATATTTGAGTTGTAATTAGTTAACTCAGTTTACTGAGTCAAGTCCAGTTAAATTAGTTCCATATTTTTTGAGGAACTAATAATGAGTTAACAGTGAGTTGATGCATTAATGCACTCAACTAGTGCTACTCCCATTAACTGAAGATTCCCTCATCAGAAACTCATGCATGTCTATTCTGAGAAAGACCCAGTTGAGATTAATGTTCAAGGATAGTGTACTATCAGTTGCATGTGTTTTCTCATGGAGAAAACTCATGCATGCAATCAAGGAATCATCCTTGAGGATTGCGCAATTTTGAAGGCTTGGTTTTCCACTTGGTCATAGGCTAATCATCCACAAGGAACAGCGCAAGGAAATAGGATCTTGGAGGGTAGAGAGGAAGGCTGG